>PVKW010017039.1:0-42911 GCA_004027895.1 Orientallactaga bullata
TTTTTTTTTTTTTTTTTTTGTTTTTTGAGGTTGGGTTTCACTCTAGTCCAGGCTAACCAGGAATCCTGGAATTCACTATTTAGTCTCAGGTCAAGGTGGCCTCAAACTCATAGTGATCCTCCTACCTCTGCCTCCCAAGTGCTGATATTAAAGGCATGCACAATCACACCCGGCTGGCTTTTTTTTCATTCTTTTGTTCTTTCATTCTTTCTTTCTTCCTTCTTTCTTTCTTCTTTATTTCTCTTCCTTCTTTCTTTCTTTCTTTCTTCTTCTTTTTTTTTTGTTTTTGTTTTTTTGAGGTAGGGTCTCACTCTAGCCCAGGCTGACCTAGTATGCACCCTACAGTCTCAGGTTGGCCTTGATCTCATGGTTATCCCCCTATGTATACCTCCCAAGTGCTGGGACTAAAGGCATGCACTACCAAACCTGGCTTTAGCTGTGATTTCTTGATAGAACATAGGTAAGATTCATAATAATCTTTTCCTCAAACTGCTATATAAATGTGTTAGGTCTGTCTTTGAATTGAGTGTAGACATCATTCTTCTAACATATGTGTGTGTGTGTGTGTGTGTGTGTGTGTGTATACACATATATTTGCTATATACATTTGATATATAGATAGACAGATATAGGTATTTGACATATATATGTATATATGACTTCATCAGTTTATTCACAATAATTTCACAGTTTCCATGAGTAAGATTAGGATTTAAAAAAGATTATATTTTATGTTAACTTAAATGAGTATATGTTTTATAAATTTATCACTGTGCAAGTATTTTGTCAGATAAAAAATTAGTATACAAATATAAGAAGTTATTTTATCACTGGCTATATTATAATTACTCAATAAAAGAAATAAAATCATACATGTCAGTTCAGGACTATTATAATAATTTAGTTTTAAATTGAAAAAACACAGTCTAGGGCTGGAGAGATGGCTTAGCTGTTAAGGCTCCTGCCTGCTAAGCCTAAGAATGCTGGTTCCAATCTCCAGCGGTTCCAATCTCCAGGTCCCACATTTAGCCAGATGCAAAGTGACACAAGGGCGCAATGCTGCACTTGACCACAAGTGGGCGTACACATCTGGATTTCGTTCACAGCAGCTGAGAGACTGCTGGCGCACCCATCTCTGTCTCCTTCTCCTTCTCCCTCTCTGTCTCTCTCTCTCTCTCTCTCTGTGTCTCTCTCCAAAAATAAATAAAATTTTAAAAATTAAAAAACACAGTCTAATTATGTATGAAAGCACTCAGTGATTATCTTTGGTATTCATTAATTAATTGAAAAAAATATTTTCTCAGGATTTGATGCAGGACTTTGGGATTCAGAAGAGTTCCCCCAGAATATATGAACCACAAGATTTGGGTTCTGTTCTACCTTTAATAAGTAATTAATAAAGAAGGATTCAAGAAAAATAAAATATTAATTATTAAGATTATTTAGGGGGAAATCACAAATTGTGAAGTTTATTTAACGGAGATTGGAATTTAAGAGACACTGAAGCTTTTAAAGAGATATTAGAGCTGGGTGTGGTGGCACATGCCTTTAATCTCAGCACTTGAGAAGCAGAGGTAGGGGGATGGCCATGAGTTCAAGGTCACCATGAGACTACGTAGTGAATTCCAGGTCAGCCTGGGCTAGAGTGAAACCCTATCTCAGAAAAGCAAAACAACATTAAAAAAAAAAAAAAAAAAAAACCCTTCTCCCTGTAGACCAGCCAACGGAATGCAGCAGTATGGGAGACAGAAATCATCAGTGGTGAAAACAATGAACACTGGAAACCTCAAGTTTGGCCAGACAGGCCAAATGACTGAAAGGGTGCAATAATAGTGGCATGTCTGATCTAGGGAAACCAACTGCTCCCTAATTGGATGGAAGGCCTGCTCTGTGGGAGGGAATACATGCCTGGTACTGAAAAATCTAATCAAAAGTCTATGGCAGGGGAGGTCATGAGCCTTAGGGGTATAAAGCCTGCTCTTGTCTCGCTAAATATTTACATTATTCCCACCAAACTGCCATGAAAGCACTATACTTACTGTTCATATTCATATGCTACTCTCACTTAGAGAATTGGTTAGAGAAGCTTCTCTTTTCAGATGGCGATGACCACTAGATTGACCCAAAAGGCAACATGGTGCTGAGAAGAAGAGACAGAGGAGTGTTCAGTACTGAAACATCTCTATCACACCCTCCAAGTCTCAGGGTCCATTGTGGAAGAGGGGGCAGAAAGAATGTAAGAGCCAAAGGAAAGGCAGGACTCCTTACAATGCAACTGTCCAGACAGAAATTGGTGTCAATATCCATGACTTCGCAGTGCCAGCAATACCTCCACAAGATCCTCATAATAGGAGAAAAAGGTGATGACATCAAATTAGAAGAGAGACTAATGGAGAGAGGGAAGGGATATGATGGAGAGTGGAGTTCTGAAGGGGGATGGGGGGAGGTTTATTATTATTATTATTGTTTATTGTAAGTATAGAAGTTGTCAAAAAAACATAAAACTAAAAGAGAGAGGGAGATTAGAGTAAAGCTGTAAGCTCATGGAAATCTCACTTAAGAGAAACTGCGGCTTTTAAAGAGACACTGCAGTAATGCTTTGAGCATGTGGAGAGTAGAATCTAGGATCTTGTGTAGCAAAACATAGAAACTTGCATGGTATCTGCATGGTATGTTTGTGTGTAGGGAAGTTAAGAGAGCAAATGATGAGGCTCAAAAAAAAAAAAAAAAAAAAGAGAGAGGGCAGATATCAAAGCAGTGACTGAGAGATTTAAAGGAGAAATAAGTAATGAAGTGAGTTACACTCAAAGTTATCTCAAATTTAGAGCAATTACAAAGGTAACAGGCCTAGAGTTAGAGAAAGCACCCATGTGGTAGATCTAGATTCAAAGACCAGAGTAAAATCATACATGTAATTAAAGTGAGAAGTTAACCCAAAATATAAAGCAGAGGCAAACAGGAAACAAAAAAAAAAATCAAGTCCAATAAACAGTATTCTGTCTCCCCGTACCCAACACCCCACCCAGCCAGACTAGATGAGAGGGGAAGCCATTCACATGTATTCAAGTAGGTATGAGAGGGGACCCAAAGACAGCAGACAGGAAGAAGGCAGTGGCTTTTATAGTACAACATCTTATTCTTTCATCAGATTCTGGTATGCAAGGGGAAGAGCTGATTGGTTTGCAGATTTGAAGGGCAGCCACCAGGGCCATCCCACCTGGGTGGTTTCTTTAGATGCATACTGTATTGTGGGCAGCAGGGGACACTACATAGATCAGTTCCATCAAAGTTCCATTCCTGCCAAAAATTCTATTCTTGTGCCAGGGTGAGGTGGCATGTGGGATGGCATCTCCTGGTTCTCTCTGGATCTCAGTTTCTAAGTGAAACTACCCTCCTTCATTATGATATAAGTCCAGTCCAGGTGTGTGGTAAATATTGGCATCCATGAAACTGCCTTGGAATCTACTAGAGACAAACATAGTGACTCATCTTTACTCCAGCAAATCTCCTGTGTGTGATGTGTAAAAACAAGTGAGTGAAAGGGTTAGAGTGGGGGAAATAGTTTCCTACTTCAGAACCTCAGAATGCCTGAAACATAAGTGAGTAGGCTATGCCTACTGTCATAAACTACAGATGGTTAACTATTAACTTGTATTATTTTAGGGATCATACAGTGTATGGAAAAATTTGTGTTACAGACTATACATATGAAATGAATTCTTAGCTTGAAGGCAGCAGAAATTAGTTGGCAAACTTACAGAGCACAAGCTTGTTATAAAAATCGGAGGTTGGCACAGTGCATAAAAAAGCAGAGCTGAGAAGCAGATTCCTGTTAGTGGAGCACTGCAGGATTAAAGAATAAAGCGTAGAGTAGTGGGTGATTGAAAGATCATCCTTGTCCCTAAGCCAGTGTTGTCATGGACGATGCTCAGATGTAGAATTTGCCCTTGAATCAAAACTTAATTTTGAGGCAAAGCATATAATTGACTGTGATTGCTCAAATGTCTTCTTGGCTTCTGAGATTGGGAGAATCAAAGTCTATTTCTTGTAGGCTCTGTTTTAGAAGGTAAATATAATTGATTTGCCCTTCCCTCATGATTTTTCATTCCGTGATGAGAAGTTATTTCTCTATAGGAAAGAATAACCATATTAGGACAGTTGAGGCAACTGAGCTGACTTACAAACTGACCAAAGAAACACATATACAGGGAATATTTATATCTAGCTATATTTTCTACTTGGTTCCCACTGCCATAATTACTTATACTTCATTAGTTGATCTAATTCAAAGTATTAAAAAATAAAAGAAAATCAGAGCTTGAGGAGAAAATATTTCTCTCTAGACAAGATCATATATAGCCAAGAGTGTAAACTTAGTGAGGATCTTTGAGATCTTTTCCAAACATTCTCACCCAGAAGCAAGTGGACTCCTTTTTTGCCCAAGTTATGTGACTCCTTTAAGGGGAATTTAATATGATAATTTAAAGGGAATCTAATCAAGGGAAAATAAGTGACATTGGATTCCATATATAACTTTTTATCTCTTTAAGAAGAGCTAAGATGAGTGATGAGATAAAAAAAAAGAAATGAACGATACTGTTTCTTTAAGCATTTTTTGGCTCATAGCCTATAAGTCTGCTTTGAGTATAGGTGTCTAGCTGACACATAAGTATGCATGTAGATTTCTTTTGAGTTAAAGCAGATTATTAAGGTGGCTTATAAAACTGACTAAATTTTTTTTTCTGTGTAATAAAGTCTAACTTATATGAGATAAGAAATATAATCCATTATTTTGTCTAATGTCAAAATGGTAAAGTAGATTTATATTTTAATAATATTAAGTCCAGGTTCTGGAGAGATGGTTCAGTGGCTATGAATACTTGTCACTTAAGAATGAGAGCCTGGGAGGGTGGGAGATTCCTTGAGTTACATTTCCTCAGAACCCAAATACAGTCAGGATTACTGGTGCTCATTGATGGAAAACATCTGTGGGCTAGGGTGAGATCCTACCACAAACAATATGCAGATCAGCAGTAAGAAAAGGACACCTGACATTTTCTCTGGCCTCTGCAGTCATGTGCATGTGGCATTCACATATGTCTTCACACAAATGTGCATACATCACACATCTTTCATACACACGTATTCTACACTTTCAGTAATTAATAATCATAATCAAAATAAATACAAGCCATTCATTCCACAGATAAGTATCAATTGAAAATAAATGGAAAATCATATCCTGGAATGAAATTTCACAGATTATTTCAGTGGTTTGGTGTTAAAATCCAAAGGTTGATGAATTAAGTTCATTAGTCATCTGGCTAATCAATCATCCAAGCTTCTTAGGTGGTCTTAGCTGTTTAATTGTTACTAATGGATCTAAGAACTGAAACTTGTTCAACAATGTAGTTACACACATACAGAAAACAATCAGACCCCTAGTTTGAATTTACTGACCTTCCACTTGTAACAAATATGCACACATCACGGAGAGGGGGTACATAGACAAAATGGTATCATTATTTTTATCTTTTTACTTTAAATTTATGTTTCAAGCTGATACATTCTCTTCTTTAGATTGTCCAACTGTAACTAAAATACATAATATTTAGCATATTATAATCTATAATTTTTTTATGGTAAACAAGTTTCAGAAGTTCTTAGTTTCATCTTGAAATGAAGAAATGAAGGAGACTCTACAGAGGATATCATACCACTGCTAATCTCTTTGGATTTTCTGACATTCCTGGTGTGTACCCATTCCTTGCCTTTCAGGAAATGATCCGCTTTAACCCAGGATTGTCACAATGAGCAGCAATCAGAACGGATTCATGTACTTCTTAGTGTCAGGAAAGGATTAATACGAGTGAAACTCGTGTGTGACCAATCCGATTCCAAGTGAATTGTACAATGAAAAGACATCATTTTTGTTTTATTTTACTCCTTTGTGTGTATCTAGGATGGAGAGGGTAAAGGAAAAAAAATCATAAATTTCCAATCTTTTTGCCACTCATGCATAAAAATGAGATTACTCTTTGCACCTGCATTAACATTTTCTTTCTGAGCAGCATCCTACTCAAGGATACTGCTGAGGATTTCTTCCAGCATGTGAAATCATTTCCATTCAACAGAAGTGTGAATAATCCATTCTAAGACACAAATGTCAAACATAAAAACTACAAAATATGTTTTCCTAGTATTGTATTGTAAATAATAAAATGATTAAAATCCTGATTGATATCAACATATAGAACTGGAAATCTTTACTTTTAAAAATCTTATAATTTATTACACTCAAATTTTATTTTGACAATTATTTTCATAATTATGTTTAGTGAGACACATACCACAATTTGCTTATGTATCAGTCATTATTTTTTGAGTAATATAATGCTATATAAATTTGACCTATAATTATTATAATTAATAAACATAGATGTGTGAAGATTATAGGTATGAATTTAGGTCAAGCTCAGAGGAAAGTGGTTTGGCTTAAATTCTGTGCCAATAAGTAAATCTAAACCATTAGTATTGAAATTCTCGTGTATTATAGTATAATGCTTTTCTAAATCACATTGGATAGGTAATAAATAATGCCTCCTAGTGTCACATGGCAATGTTTCTTGTATGAGTTTGCTCAGCATCACTGCTTAGAAGGAAAACTAGAGGCAAAAAGTAGAAAAGTCGGATGCTGGAAATCCTTGTCTTGAATTTGGTGTTTGAGATCTATACCACCTTGTTGCTATTTGTTATAAAATTTCTTATCCCTGATGCATCTAGGGGCATTAGACCCAATTATAATATACCAATTTTAAGTGCTTCTCCTTCCCAGGGAGAAAGCTGAGTTCACTAGCCCCATAATATTCAGATCTCAGGACCTTGCTATTTCTCTTTTCTCTTAGCTGCTCTTCCTCTTCATACTCCTTAAAAATGCAAGCTACTGAGTACCCAAGTCAGAAAGTGGCAGATGTTGGTTTTCTTAGCCAATGAACAGCTTTAAAAATGGATTTTCCATGTGTTTCTTACTCTTCCTTCCAGATCAGCCAAGTGAAGACATGCAAGGCTACTTGGCCTAGAGCTGGGTGATGGGAACATACCTTAATTACATAGTGGGTGGGAACCTGTCCTGCTAGAAATTGCCTCATTTGGAGGCTTATCATGCTACAGGCTTTCAATTTTAGAAATATTAAGACAGTGGTTGATTTACTAGGAAAATTGGTAACTAAATTAATAAAACCATTAGAACAGAGTTAGTGAAAAAGAGTGAGCAAAACAGATAAAATACTAATTTGTGCCTTGAAATGTTCACCACACACACACACACAGACATACACACACACACACACACACACACACAAGACTCAGGATGTAGTCAGGCACGCACCTTTAGACACATATGAACATGTGTAACAAGAAAGATGACTTCCCAATGAGAGTGTAAAGTGGGTAGGAGAAGAGAATGATGCAAGAAAGGAAGGTCTCTGGCCATCATGCTTATATGTATACAAGGGCTAATAATAATTTGTCAGTCTATTAATCACAAGGTAGTTGTAGACTAATGAAAGACAAAATAGAAAAGGAACAAACAAGCAAACAAAAGTATCTGAGGAAGGACTCTTTATATAAATTTAAGAAAAGCTGACAGAAAAGTTTTTCTAGCCATGTTTAGTGACACAACTTTAATCCGAGCATTAGGGCAGGCAGAGGTAAGGGGAACCCTGTGAGTCTGAAGATAGCTTGGGACAACAGAGTGATTTCCATGAGAGGCAGGACTAGAGCGTGATTCTACTTTGAAAAACAAACAGACAAACAAACCAAAAATTTTGAAAAGTCTTCCTACATAACACAGCTTAAAGAATGGCTGTTTTTGTGCTATGCTCACTTAATTCTCTATGTGGTCCT
This sequence comes from Orientallactaga bullata, assembly GCA_004027895.1. Lineage (NCBI taxonomy): Eukaryota > Metazoa > Chordata > Mammalia > Rodentia > Dipodidae > Orientallactaga > Orientallactaga bullata. Next base: position 7,906 of record PVKW010017039.1, read on the forward strand.
GTCAGACTTATAAGAGTGAAAAGCTTTTCACAAAGGTGCCCAGAAGTCATCAGTTTTCTACAAATGGCAATAATAATTTCAGACCTCACAGTAACCTGTGCATAAAGCATAAATTCCATTAACAATTTTAGCTATTCATTTAAGACAAATTGAAGCAAGTTTTTTCACAATGTTGGACATTTTTTTAAATGAAATCCTTTGCTTGTTTGTTTTCACTAATTCACTGGTAAATTTACTTGAATTGGTCAGTTCGGCTGTATAATTATACAAGGCTAATGGATTTCTTGGACTAAATCATTGGATAATTATATTAGTTAATGTTCTTTTGGTTGTAAGCAATAAAAACTGACTCTGTTAGCTCAAACAAGAAGAACCTTAATGGGAAGACATTGAAATAGTGTATGTCACCCTTGGAACAGTAAAGCAAATTACACTTGAAAAGGAATTGCACTAGTGGAACTTGCAATACTTCATGCTCCATTCTCTATCCATGCAAGTTTTAATTATTTGCTGGAGGCTCTGATTTCTCCCATCTACACAAACTTATCACTCTCAATCTGTCAGACAACACAACAATCATTAGGGATAGAATTTGAAATGTGAATCACATAAAAATGAGATATATGTTTTACCCCTGCCTACCTGCTTCAAATTACAGTAGTTTAGATTCCGTTAGTATCTTATAGCACTAAGCCTAATTCCACAATGAGGTCCATGATATTACCTCCTGATGTACACATGTCTGCACGACGCCCTTTTGAATGTGATAAGGAGCTACATCTATCATATTCATGATTATTTTGCATGACAATAAAGGTATTTGCAGATAGAATCAAAGTAATACTGTTGTGGGTGGACTTCACATTCTTAGACAACCTTTACAAGAGGATATTCTTGAGCTAGACTTGATATTGAAGAAAAGTGCCATACGTGGCAGCCTCTGAGTGCCTATAGTGTATCATAGGAAACATATAGGGAGAAATTATACACTGAAGGATTATTATGTTTAAAGAATTGTAACCAAAACTTTCATCCACATTTGATTTAAAATGATGTAACTGTACTGGGAGTTTAGACTTTTGGCTGATGTTTGTATTTGACTTTGGACTTTTTGTTGAAAATGTAAAGAATTTATTTTCAGATTATAGATTTGACATATCTATCCAAGACTATGGTGGAAGGAAAAACAAGAAATTGGGGTAAGGAGCACAATTAAATGTTCTTTACATTTGAGCCAGAAAGCAAATTGAATTGCCAGAAATATTATTCCTAAGATTGTTGCATTGTTGCCATGAGAAAACACACACACACACACACACACAGTATATTCTCATTTTGAGGATAGACAGAATCTGTGAATATGATGGAATAAAATCTTTATAATAAGGACATATTATATGACAGAGATAAAAAAATGACATGTAATTAATAGCCCTCATCTGTTGGTATTAAAATATATTGTGCTTGGTGTGACTAACTTAATTAGTTAAGTTTTAATCAGGTGAGTTTTAGGAGTTTATGTTTTGAGGAGGAAAGGATGTAAACATGCTATGAGCTACCTAGGGAGAGAAGCATGTAAATAGCTGCTGAGAGATGGCTGTAAGGGATGTGTATGCTGCCTACTAGAGAGCTCAAGATCAAGGAGGGGAGCCGTGGTCAGGCCTATAGGAGCAAGGAATCTAAATCCATAGAAGCTTGGATGTAGACCTTCATTGCCAGAAAGAAACATATATTGGAATTTGGCATATATAAAAATATCTATCTTGATTTCAGGTTGTTAAAGATTTAAATTTCTGACCTACAGAAGCTGTAATGTAATAAATTGATGTATGAAAACATAAGTTTAATTGAAATGTAATACAACCCTGTTTTGACTAATGGCAAAAGCTTCCAATCAATAACTTATGACCCTTGAGACACACACATTGTAATTGGTACCTGATTATGAATCTGCCAAAATAAGCCCAATTCAGATTTACAAAATTCCTTCTTTAGTGCCTTTTTATTTCTTCCATTCTTCTCTTGTAGTAAAGTTCTTTTTCTTTATTTTCTCCCAAGGACTGAAACTTTCACTACTTTTGTTTTTTCCTTCACAATCCAATATATTCTTATGCTTCTTAACTACTAATCTGTACCCCAACCATTATTAGGACTTTCATCATTATATGAGATTATTTTATGTTCCTGTTATACAGAGTGGATAACTACTTTCCTTCAGAGGAAAAACAAGATCAAACACACATTCAATTTTGATTTCATTATTATTATTATTATTATTATTATTATTACTATTAGCTGACCTCACTATAATGAAATCACACTGTGAATGAGTTAACTTCTTCAAATGCTGCTTTAGCCAAGAGCCAGGAATTAACTTTCTAAATTTTAATTTTCCTTTTAGAAATTATTTTTATAAAAATATATATTTCTCCATAGTCAAAAGTGCAAAAGAACATTCAATAATAAATCACAAAAATATGTAGATTAAGTAGAAACATACTATAGTTATAACTTATCCTTTCTGAAATTTATATAAATTTAATCTTAAACAACACATTAAATTATTGAAATAGCCTGGCGTGGTGGCGCACGCCTTTAATTCCAGCACCCGGGAGGCAGAGGTAGGAGGATCGCCGTGAGTTCAAGGCCACCCTGAGACTACATAGTTAATTTCAGGTCGGCCTGGGCCAGAGCAAGACCCTACCTCAAAAAACAAAACAAAACAAAATTATTGAAATATGTTAAAGTCATTTAGAAAGAATTGTGCATAATATTAAGATAATATCTAATTCACTTCCTTTAAAAATCAATATTACATATTGACATATCAAAGTAAAAAATAAATTATTGAAAAAAACACCTTTTCCTCAAAGTAAAAGAGACAGAATCTGTTTTTGAATGATGGCAAGGACGGTACAGACACCGTAGCAAAGAACATTTTCTTCTATACAAGGTTGAATTTGGTGTGGTTATACCTTGGGGCAGTGGGACCTTCATCTATGAACTGCCTTGCTTTTTAAAATTATTATTTTTTTCTTTATTAGTTATGTACATACTCATTGTGTAAACAGCACATGTTTGCACCATCTTTACCTTCCTCCCTGTCCTCCTCCCTCCAAAGGGACCCTCCTCAGCAAAAGAAACACCTCTGAAAGCATCACCATACCTGATCTAAAGCTATACTACAAAGCCATCGTAACAAAAACAACATAGCACTGGCATAAGAACTGACTTACTTCTTACACAGTCCACACAGAGCCATCTCTTCTTCATCTTAGTCTGATATAGTTGTGTTTTCAAACCTACTTTCTATAATAGTAGCCCATCTCCATCATTGGCTGTTTATGGCAACCCAGCTCCTCTGAATCTGAGATATCCCTCAGCAATTATCTTCCTTGTAACCAATTGCCAGACCATGCTTTTGGATTCTGGGATGCTGACTTCACAGCACTCACTCCTTCTACCATTTTCTTATTTTGTCCAGCTTGATGTATTGAAATATTTAATAGTTTCTGTTTTTTTGTTTTAAGACGTGATCTAATGTAGCCTAGGGTGTCCTGGGAATTGCTATCTCACCATGTAGCCAAGGATGAGAATTATGCCTCCATCTTTCAAGTACTGAGATTACAGATATCTGCAACCACAACAGGTTGTAAATTCTGATGAAACAAATGAACACCTACTAAGAGTTTCAAATAGTAAAAGAAAATACTAATGTCAAATTCCAAACTTTTTTCTTTTTCTTAGTCATTTTTCCTTGAAATAGTCCTTCTTCTTTCATTAATAGCCCTGATTTCTATTCTGCACTTCTTTGAAATTATGAGCCACTGAATTTTCATTTGATTTCTTTGTTGAACATGTTCTCTATGCCTCTGGCCTGGATTTCCTCTTTTTCTGGTATGCCATATATCCCATGTTTTTAGGGTACCCCACAGTTTTCTCATATTGTTTGCATGATTTTTCAAACTATCAAAGTTTTTGGACTCCTGATCAATCATTTCTATCTTGTCTTCCATATTAGAGGTTCTGTCTTCCACATGAGTGGACTCTGTCAGTGAGGGTTTGTATTTAAAAAAGCTCTATTTGATTTTTGTTTCCTGTTGTGTTATTTTGCATTGTGTCCATCTCTTTTTTGAGGTATGATTTCAGTACTGAGGTCTGAGTTTCTTGATGGTTCCTGGAATTCACTCTTACATTTGATCATGTCTTCATTAAGCTTAATAAACTGGTTATTGAGATCTCCATTTGTTGACTCACCTTCAATTCATGTATAACACTTTTGAGGTTTCCGCGGTTTTCTTCAAATAAGTTAAGCCTAGTGACAAAAGCTGACTGTTCTAAGAGATGATTTTGCTCAATTTCATTTATGTGATTGCTAGTTTTTTGATGGTTGGTTTCTAGTTTAGCAACTGTTTTGATCAAGGTCACAGCTTGTTGTGTTTTCCATTTTGGGATTCAAATTCTGTTCTTTTATCTGTGATTTCATTGGAGGCTTCCATCCTTGGTGGCAATATCTCAGTTTTCTGACTTTTTTTTCTTTTATGTTGTCCTTTACCTATCTTGGGGAAAGTTTTATTTTACTAAAGGGGAAGCATGTATTTGTCCTTATGGGATCTTCACTGAGCATTTTGTTTTAAATATGAACCGGATTGGTGTATGATGGAGTTATAACTGCCAATGCACAAATTGTGGAGATTGCAAGTACTTTATGGGTACTTGAGGAACTAGGAGGTAGGGAACTGGGAGCTATGGCATGCTCACTTCCCTTGAAGGGACTATTCAGTACAAGGGGACCATGGGTTGGGGACAGGAGCTGGGAAGGTTGGGAGCCAAGAACAAGAGGCCAGGTCCCACAGTGGGGACTCAGGGAATGGTCAATTAGGAAACCCAAGCAAAAGGCCTGCTTCAGCAGCATGCCTTCAGGGACAAAGCCACCCCAAGTCAGCAGAAGGGGTACCAGGTCCAGGGAACTGGGAGATGGGAAAGGAATGGAGAGCTCTTGCCTTATCATTTCACTGACACCCTCCGGAACAGGGGAGCAGGGACTTGGGGACCCAGGGACTGGTTAATCAGGAAACCACAGCAAAAGGCCTGATTCCACAATACACAGGCAGAGACCAGGCCACCCAAGCCAACAGCAGGGTTACCAGGACCAGGGACCTGGGAGGTGGGGGATGAGTCTAGTGCTCTGGCCTACTCACACTGCCATATACAACCTCTATAGCAAGGCTCTCAGGAGTTGATGACCTAGGGTATATTCAATCAGGAAGACAGAATAACGGGGGCCTACTTCTGCAGCAAGCTCACAGGGTCCAGGCAGCCCCAATCTAGCAGCAGGGGAACTGGAACTGGGAGTGTCTCACTAAGGGGATGATAGTTGTCACATTAAAAAAAATCTTGTTCTGATGTTTATAATGTTTTTTGAGGTAGGGTCTCACTCTAACCTGGCCTGAAATTCTGGCCTCAAATGCACAGCAATTCTCCTATGCCTGCTTCCGAAGTGCTGTGATTAAAGGCATTCAACATTATGCCCAATTTATGATTTATATTTTAATCTTTCTGCTTTATTCTGGGATAACATATCCATCAATGGATATGTTAGAGGAGATGGATATATTGGTATTTGTATGTCCAAAGGATGTTCTCAACATAGGGCAATTTGCCATGTACATCAAAAAAGGTGTATTCAGCCATTTGTGCCATGGAGATGCAAGGCATTGGTATACACCTAACCGAAATGGACCTACAAAGCAGAAGATTACAAATGTTCCTTTTCATCACCTTTCCTCCTATCTAGCATCCACTATCAATGCCAAGTCAATACTTAAGATGTTTATGGCTTTATTGCTGTTAGATGTCTCCACTTCTACCTGCAGCAGACTATTCTATTAATTTTACAGTATACAACTGACTTTTCTTAACTAACATACACACTGAAGTGCTTTAAACAAATACAATGGAAAGAATGTAGAATGTGTCACTTACTAAATTATGTTACAAAACTCTTTTCTCTATTGTTGTCCCTTTTTTGCTCTCTTGCTTGTTACCAGATGCATAGTATGTTGTCAGATAACCTCTATGTAGCAATGAAGAAGACAGAAAGATCCCTACACCAATAGACCCCATGATAATGAGTCCTGCCAACATCACAAGATGAACTTGGGTCCAGGTTCTCCATTACCTGGGACTTGAGATGATTATAACTGTAGTTTACATATTAATCATCACCTTGGGAGTATTTTGTTGAGCTAGAACAATCATCTAGATAGCACATATATTTCTGAAACACAAAAACTGTACTGTGTTGATGTGACAGCATTTGAAGATATTTTTGTACATGGTAATAGATTATTAGTTGAACAATTTTCTTAACTGAGTGTGTGGGTCATTTGTGGTACTGTATTTCCCCTGTACCCTCCCATGTTTATAAGTGTACTGTTATGCATGATGCTTGTTTATATTTCTGCCTAACTCATGAGGCCCTGAGCAGAAGAGGAACTGCATTTTGTGTCCTAGCTTTAGCTCTCACAGCACCAGGTATAATGTCCATTGACTGATTACCTCATAGTGACATGCAAGAGTTCACAGGCACACAGAGTTATCAGAAAAGAAAGTCTCAGGGCTGGAGAGATGGCTTAGTGGTTAAGGCATTTGCCTGCAAAGCCAAAGGATCCCGGTTCAATTCTCTGGGACCCACGTAAGCCAGATGCACAAGGGGCACATGCATCTGGAGTTTGTTTGCAGAGACTGCAGGCCTTGCATGCCCATTCTCTCTCTCACTTTCTCTCTCATATAAATAAATAAATAAACTATTTTTTAAAAAGCTTTTAAAAAGTCTCATAATGAACATCTGCTATAATAATAGTTGTTTATTGACTCAGAAATGGAAAAATAAACAGAAAAATAGATACCTGGGGCTGGGGAGATGGCTTAGTGGTTAAGGAGCCTACCTGCCAAGCTTAAGAATAACCATTCATTCTCCAGGTCCCATGTTTAGCCAGACACAAAAGTGATGCAAGGGTGCAATGCTGCACTTGCCCACAAGGGGGAACACGGATCTGGAGTTTGTTCACAGCAGCTCAGAGGCCACTTGGCACACCCATTCTCTCTCTGTCTCTTTTTCTCTGTCTCTCTCTCTCTCTTTCTCTCTGTTTCTCTCTCAAATAATAAAAAAAAATTTAAAATATACCTGCCTTGTTGCCTATTTTATTATTACTATAATAATTACTATACTACTTTGCTTAAGATTAAGCATTACCTATTTTGAAAACATGGGGGAAAAGGCAGAAAAATTTAAAATTATGTTTCACATGTATGAGAGAAATAGTAAAATATGAAGAAAAGGAAAAGAGAGGAGGTCATTTACAAATTATCACAAGGAAATAAATAGGAAAGCAAATTAAATCAGATAAATTTCACAAATATCAGGCCTTCTTCTGTGCATTCATATTTTAGTCAGGTCTTATATGTACTTGAGTTATATATATACCATGTATCTGGACCTTTATGTCCCAGGTGTCCTAGATGGAATTTTATTCTTTTCTCAGGGGGGTAGATATTGAAAGTCTTTCAGTTTCTACCTTCCCAAGCAACTCCTCTCTCTCACCCCTTTCTACTAACTCCCACATTAGCATTTACAAGTGTCCCATAACAACAAAGAAAGGTAAATTCAATATAGTTTTTTTTTTTTTTTTTTTTGAACCAAGTATGTGAGCTTCTTCTAATAGACTCAGTGCAAAACTTGGTGCTTAAGGCAACAGCTCCCAGATGTTTCTCATAATCACTATTATTTCCTCCTCAAATCCTGGATGCTTTCAAATCGGAATGTTGTTTGAGTGCACAAGAAAAAGTTTTATCATAGGCACTTTAAACAGTTGTTCCTAACTCCTCTGATGACAATCTCATTTGGCATGGTCAGCTCTAATATGACCAGGTGGCTCACATCAGTGGGGACACTATTAAATCAGTGAAAGACAACTTAAAATGAGGTCTGTGACAAAATACCATCTATAAATTAGTATTTGTTAGGTTAATATATTTAAGTTTCTATATTTTAAGAAAATAAAGTCACACCTTTATATGAAATCACCACATTTTAATATCTTCCTACATAAAATTGAACACATTTATGCTAAGGCCACTATTACAATTTGAGGTGAACAAAAATAAGGTATCCTCCATGACCCCTAGGAGCTTGTGCTGTGGACACAGAGAGCTCAAAAACAGTTTAAAAACGTGAGAGTTAGACATAGCAAGAATATCATGCCACAGTGAATTCTATAATACATCTAAGAGTGGTAATTATTTTACATTTTTTCCTTAAAATCCCAGGTTCAAAGGAAACATACCAATTACTATGCTTTGCTTTATGAGAAATGAATGAGCAACATACACGGAGACAGCTTCTGTTTTACTCTGGACAGTAAAAGAAATTCCATTCATGGCTTTTTCTATAGGAAGAATATTAAACAACATGTCATATTTATCAATATGATGTAAAATAGATTAATTATGGAGGAATTTCACTCTTACCTCTAGAAACACAAATCAGCAAAGAAGACAGTATTTGGGAGAAGGGGTTAGTGAGGAAATATAAGTACCATATAATAAGATGTGTCTTAAAGGTGCCAACAAGTCCAGTGGCTATATAACTCAGCAAACAGACACACTTAATACCACCTATTGTTGATAATGGAAGTCAGTGTGAACAGGGGATCAGATGCTTTACTTTTTATGTGCATGACCATGAACACTGAGAAAAAAACTGTGGCATAATCTTTAGCCATACAGCTGGCAGTATAGTAGGTAATTATAGTCATTATAAGATTAGGACATGTCACCCTCTCCATTTAAAATTAAGGGTAGGACAATTATCTTTGTCAAAGCATATCAATAAAATGTCCCTTGGTTTCCTGGGTTCAGCTGTGCCTATCACACGATGTCATTAAAACGAAGCTTTATTTCAGGGCCTAATGAAGATTCAATGGTGAATTTCTACCAACAGTGTATGAAATCTAAATCTCAGACTTACAGTGTTCCCATAGAGTACTTTGTGTAAAATGGATTGGACTCTGCTATGGTCTTACATCTCCTTGACAGTCAATTTTGTGCCTTATTCGCAAATGTAGCACGTTGTGTGAAGCAGTTTGCCATCGATGTTGCAAATCCTAATGAAGTGCTTTACCTCCTGCCAGATTTCAGTGGGGAAGGCTTTCAAATGCATTTCCATTTATACATGCCTGTTTTTTTTTACCCTCTGTGCACAATGAAATCCTACTGAATAATGTGCTGTATTTCTACGTCCTTTCTCTGGGATGTATGTTGAAAGACAGAAACTAGATTGGTGTTATAAATGCAAAGAGAGGAAGGCAATTAAGTCATAAAAATTGGGAAGGCTCTCTCTAATGGAGATGTATTGTTATAAATAAGAGATGTGCACAAGGCTGTAAACTTTGGGATTTCCTTTTCCATGTCACTGGCTCCAGGCTTCTATCAACAATGAGACAGCCAAGATTTTATTTTCTCTTCTCTCTTACCTGCAAGACATTCTCAATAGTACATTTAATATGCAGACTCATTGTTTTAGTGATATTCTGGTTTTTAAGTTTATTTGTCTAATATCATCAAAGATCAGCAAAGCTCATGTCAAATATGATAAAAATGAATAAAATTAAAATATTGCAAGTACATGTAAAGAGTAAAACTCACAGCAAAACTTTTGTTTTGCTTTCAGATTAGTCAGCACCATGTAATTCTAATTATTATGAATTTAGGTCTGATTAAATCAAGAGATGAGTTTTGATATTGACAAAAAGGACTCTTAGCAATTATGTAATGGGTGGCATCATTCTATATTATTAAATTAAAGTACAATATATCCTGATTCGCCCTGGAAATTGTTTTGATTTCAACACCTATACTGAATACTGAATATAATTGTTTGATCATCAAGTCATACAGATGATTAAAACCATGCTATTCTAATAAACTATAATATTTATTGTTTATCCTTTTAAAAATGTTGGTATAATTTGTGATAACCTGAGAAAGGAATATATCTTTGACATTGTTGTCAGAAGTGTGATCAAAGTGAAATTTTAAAATCCTCAATATGTCTTTCAAAGAAACTGGCATAAGATTATAACTGTGATATTCAAGCAAAGTAAAGATATGAATGCTTGTCTGGACTGGATACTTTTCCAGATGCCTCCTTTGTATTAATTCATTTTTAATTCTCAATAATGTCATGGGGCTGATGAATAATCTAAGGTCCAGAGATTATAAACCATATCCAGAGTCCCTAAAATGTGAATTTATACACGATCTAGTTACAACATCAGTTTTTTTTTTTTTTTTAATTACTTATGAGGATAGTGTGTATATAGTCATACTGGTACCACTGTTAGCCTCTTTCCTGTCCTCTCCCCTCTGAAGGGACTCTCCTCATTGGGGAATGTAGGTCGTGCATTGCGGGGGTAGCCATCAGTTATGGGAAAGAGGCAATTTCTCTGTGCGTAATGTCCCAACATTTTTTGCCCTCTCTCCCACAAATTTCCCTGGAATAGTTTTAGGTCTACTTCAGTGATGAGGTCTAGGGCTCTATGTCTCTGGATATCTGGTTTGGTAGGAGTTGAGTATTCTCTGTGTCTATCTCCTTCACCCTTGTGTTGGCACCAGGTTCACCAAGAAAGCAGCACTCTTGCTAATTTCCCCAATTACTCTGTTGTTTAAGCTGGGGCCATGGTGAGGTGCAATGGACTGATTCTCTCCTCAGATTATGAGTCCATCTGAAAAAGAGAAGCAAATTCTTCAATGTAGAGAAAGGTCAGCACCAGATAAATGGGATAACCATTATTATTTTAGAGAGAATTTCATAGGTGTAGGCCCTCTTATAGCCCACGAATTGGTGGGAGCTTGATATTGGAGTGTGGACTCATTGTTTGGATATGGTTCTGACTTGTTTCCCAGTTCCAGCTATGAGTTCCTTTCCACTGAGTAGATTTGTTAGCCAAATCATGAGCAGTTGGTTACCCACCATGGCTGTGTGCCACTATTGCCCTTGTGTGAGCAACACATCAGGTTGTTTGCTGCTAAGAAGCTTAGTTCACACGTTGCGTGGACAGTTGTTGGTCACTTTCCCCCATTCGCTCATGTAGCACCTTCTGGCACTAGACAAGCTAACTCTCTGGGGACTGACTCTCTTCCAGATTCCAGCCAGGTTTCTCCATGTTCCATACCAACAGCATATGGTGTCTTTGGCAGTAGGGTCTTACCAATAACCTTTGGTGGGTCATCAAGTACTCTGACATAAATCTGTCTTCTTTTGGGAAAACTTGTATGTCTCACTGATCAACAGCTCATTGTAGATGTTAACCACATGCTGGTACTGGGAGTTACAGGCCAGCACTAAAGGAAAAGTAGGAAGAAAAAGATAGGTGATATAAAAGAGATTGAGAGAAGAGAGAGAAGAGGTAGAGAGAGAGAGAAGCAGGAGATGATTAAGGTCAGTCTTCACCATACCCTCTCCAGGGCCCTATGAATCAGGAGTTCCCTCTAAGGACCCGATGAACGTTCAACCTTTTATTATGTCTTTCTGGATAGAGGATTTTATGGTACCATTTCCATTTGGGTCCAGCTTTGTGTCCTCCCAACCTTACCCTCCCCTCCAGCCCCACCTTCCCTATTGTCTGGTCCTGGAGATGCTTATTAGGTACGACTGCATCTCAGGCAAATTCCAGTTAGGAGCCACAGATGAGTGAGACCCTCTGACGGTTATCTTCCTGTGATTGGGTGAGTTCTCTGGGAATGATCTGTTCCAATTGTGAGCATTTTTCTTCAAATTTCCTTGTGTCATTTTTCCTTACTTCTGTGTAGAATTCCATCTTGTAGATATACCACATCTGATTTATCCATTCATCTAATGATGGATATCTGGGTTGATTCCAGTTCTTAGCTATTATGAATTGACCAGCTATAAACATGATTGAGCAAATCTCTCTGAACTGAGGCATGGAGATTTTAGGGTAAATTCCTAGTAAGGAATAACAGGGTCTGTTGGTAGCTCTATATTCATCCTTTTTAGAAGTCTCCATATTGCTTTCCATAATGGTTGTACCATCTTATATTCCCACCAATGTGAGAACACCAATGAGGTGTTCTCAGTGAATGAGGATTCTGCTTTCACATTTACTCCTTTAAAGTTATACATATGTAACCAATAATGTTTCTGAATGACACTAACTCAATATAGCCAAAATTTAAAATATTTTATATGATGAATGTTTTGTCCAATTAAATACAAAGAGTCAAACTGTACTTGCATTATTAAGTATAGCACACTCCAACCCATGTGCATGATTTATGTCAATATTTTCATATATCAATAGCAAAATTGTGTCACTGTTATAATTGAATAATAAATGTCTTTCACAGGCTGATATGGTGAATATTTTCTCCCAAGCTGGTGGTGGTTTTGTAAACTTTAAGAAGTAGTGACCAGCTGGTGGTTGTGTATTTTGAGGGATATGTCCTTGGGAGCTGCTATATATTATCCTAGGTTCCTCTCCCTCTCTTCGCTTCCTGTCCACACAGAGGTGAGTATACACTGCCCAATTCTATTACCAGGATGTTTAACTTTACCAAAAACCCAGAATCAACAAAGCCAAAGATTATGGTCTGGATCCATAAGCAAAATAAAATCCTGTCAGTTGGCTTTCCCTGGGACATAGTCAATGCAATGATAACACTGACTGGTATCACTACAATGTTCCTTAACATGAGCATTACTGCTCCATAGAGGAATTTATAGACCATAAAAGATGTGAGAAAACATCCTCTTTCTATGGGCTTCTGAATAGAAGAGGCAGGATTACATGCCTTTTCTTATCCTAGATATGGGTTATTTCTTTATTATTTCGTGTCCTGCATTACATATTTGTCCCTTCTGTCCTACAATTACCTCCCCTAATTTCTCTCACAATATTTTTTATTTTAATCTGCCATTCTTTCTTATTATTGTATTTCTATTACTCTCTCTTTTATTTTCTATTGCACATCACACAGTATAGAAAGATAGATCAAGTGTATGGTGCCTGTGGCTGCAAGCAATTTATTAGTTAGAATTAAGAAATAATTTGCACATATTTTATTAATGTATTTTAACAATACATATCATTTTAGTTCTATATTTTGAAATGAATACTTAATTTTCCATCAATTTTAACATATTCAAGAATTTGGAATCTTAGCAAACTAGATATTACACTAATAATGGAGAATGGGACCCTTTATAAATGATTAAGTACCCACAGCATCTTAACACATGTGGATGTATTTTTTTCTCCATCTTCATGACAACAACCCTCTGTTGGTCTTGTATGTTTGGCTCCATTTTATCTAGCTCATAACATTTCTCATATATTATGGCAAAAAGTGACTTACATATCTGATTTTTAACTTTTTTTCTATGTGGTCTCTCAATTTTTGCTCCTGTATTTACATTTCAATGTGAAGTTGTCAGGAACTCATAATGAGTTGTTAGCCCAGTGTTTCTTGATTATAATTCCTCTTGCTTAATATAAAAGAGGCAAAATGAAGTATATGAAGGTTGGTAAATTTTAGCTGCTTTATTTCTTCATGCCTTGACTTACAACTCTTTAAGCTGGAAAGGTGGTATATTGTAACATGATTGCATACACACTGTCTGCATAACTAATAAAAAAAAGCATATATGCTGGGACTCAATGCCACAACCTCACAAACTACAAGAGCACAGTGCTCTATTACATCCGTAAAGAAGGTGGACCTCTGTGTGCATTTCTTTATACTCTTCTGGGTGCATCATAATTTCAAACTGAAAGTTGTAGAAGAGAAATAAAGCAGATAGCTTCATATTTCCTTCATTCATGACCTGATTTGAAGGTGATAAACTATACCACTGCAGGGAATGTAATGTGGACACTCTGGAGGAGACATTGACCAAGGACAGTTCAGACCATTTAATCTGTCATGTAAAAAGAAGGTTCCAACTAGCACTGTTGAAGGAAAACTGGTAGGAAAATTCTGGTCATCTATAATGAAATACTGTACAACAATACATTTATATACTAATGTCAACAATTAGGTTACACATAAATTGGTACTTTCATGCCAGTTTTGGAAGGATTTGAAAAACTACTAAAGGATTTGGATCAAGAGAAATACATGATCTAACAGGGGGGAATTTTCTCCTGCACACAAGCAACTCTTAATTAGTACAGTATCAAAATAAATTATAATATAAACTTAATAAGCAAGATGAATAAAAAGAACCGCTTTCCATGGGCTATAGGGGTATGGACATAATCTGGGGATGCAGTAGTGAGGCACTTGAGTAACAGATGCTTTCAAGGTTAGTAAGAGTCAAAAGAGCCTCATGATTGATACATACAAACAGCAAGCTTGACTTGAGCCAAGATGGCTGAACATAAGTTAGCAATGCTGCCTGGGTTATCATTTGTAGAAATCCAGGAGTGGAATTATTATTGCAGATGAGGTATGTGTCAAGTCTCCATTTGGATAAATCACTAGAGGGGAAGATCATCAGCTTTACTTAGACAGGAGTTTTGAGCCATTTAGTGAATACTGATTTCAATATGGGGGGGGGTATCCTGGGAATGTTCAAAGAATTGCTGTAGAACAAGGAACATAGGAACATTCCTAAGGAAATCTCCCACACAATTAGATTCTATAAATTACATTTCCAAAACACCTGACCAAAACAACAACAAACACCGACAATTTTCTGTAGTATTGTATTAGAATTATATAACAATCCCAAGAAACATATAAAATTAATCAAGCTTTGCAAACTATAAATACATTAAATCAAAATATGATATTAAAACATACATCTATGAACAATAAGTACATGAAAGCTGGTATGGTTGTATAGAACATAATCACAGGTCACGGAGTGCTGAAGCAGGAGGATTACCAGTTCAAGGAAAGCTTGGATAAACAATAATATTCTGTGTAAAAATAAAATTTACAAACATAGACACAAATTTTCAATGTTGAGTACAACAAATAGAGATAGTACTTTTTATGTTTTAAATATATATATATATGTATATATTTGTGTGTGTATATATATATATATCTAGAGAGAGAAAGAGAGAGAGAGAGAGAGATGGGGAGAGAGAAGAGGAAAGGAGAGGAGACGATAATGGGCATGCCAGGTGTACCCATTCTCTGTCTTGCTCTCTCTTTCTCCCTGTTTCTCTGTCAATTAAATAAATAAATAAAAATAAAATGTTTAAAAAATATATCCTAAGGCATACTAAAGACTATTTAAAACTCACACTTGTAATCCCTGAGAGGATTGTTGCTAGTCTGAAGCCAACAGGAAATTCCAGCTGAGCCAGCATGCTAGATATGAGATCCTTTAAATAAAATACAAACAACAAGAAAACCATTGAAGGATAAGCTCATTTATGCATATAAGGAATATATTGTAGAAAACCTCAAAATGTATAGAAGGTGATTCTGTCTACAATTTTCTTATTTTAAGAAGAGGAGGATGTAATGTAGAAGAAAGGAAATGAAGAATCAGAAAATTTATAATTGAATAAACTTGAAAAAATTAAATTGGAAAATGTAAACGTTTAAAACCTGAAAAAAGTTATTGGAAAACAAACCAACAAAATACTTGAGAGAAGATATAACATTTGTAAGCATATTGAATAAATGTACCAATTCTAAGAATACTGTGAGAAACAAAGAGAGAAAGACAGAAAATTATAGTAAAAGGAAATAATAGAGGAAACAGTTACAAGTATTAAAATGATAAAAATTAAATTAAAGTTTAAAATAAAAGTATTCTTCACAGAAATAGAACATGTGATCTTAAATTATAGATCTTAAAATATAGTAAAAAAAACTAGACTCAGCAAAAACAAAAAAGGCAAAGGGTAATAACCATACCTGATTTTATATTACACTACAAAGCCATTGCAATAAAAACAGCATGATACTGGCACATGTTGATCCACAGAACAAAACTGAAGATACAAATATATAAATATAAATATATATAATATACAAAACCATGGTTTTTGTAAAAATGTCCAGAATACTTACTGCAGAAAAGATAGTCTTTTTAACAAATGGTGCTGGGAAACCTGGATATCTACATGTAGAAGAATGAAATTAGATGCTTATCTGTTTCCATTAACAAAAGACAACTTCAAATCAATCCAAAAACTTAACATTAGACCTGAAACTATGAAAATTATCTCTAGAGGGAAAAGTAGGGGAAATATTTCAAGATACTGGCTTAGGTGAGAACTTTCTGTTTAGAACCTTAGGTATTCAGGAAAAAGTTCAATAATCAACAAATGGTACCTCATTAAATTAAAAAGCTTTTATAAAAAGTGAAAAGCTAGCTTATGGAATAGGGAAAAGTCTTTGCCAGCTATGTATCTGACAGAGGATTAATATCTGGGACAAATGAAACTCAAAAACTAAACATTAAAAAAATTAAACCAAAGCTTCAGATATAGCTAGCGGTTGAGGCACTTGCCTGCAAAGTCTAAGGACCCAGGTTTGATAGACCAATACCCACGTAAGCCAGATGCACAAGGTAGTATCTGCATCTGGAATTCCTTTACAGTGGCTAGAGGCCCTGGAATGCCCATTCATATTCTTTCTCTCTTAAATTATATATATATTTAGAAAAGATAAACCAGTCAGTCAAAAATAAGCTATGGAATGGAACAGAGAGTTCTCAAAATCAGAAATACAAACGATCAATAAAGATTTTATTTATTTAATTGACAACCTCATACATATATACAATGTGCCCTAATCCTAGCCCCTTTCACTAAACTTCTGTGTTCCACCTCCTGTATCCTCTCTCCAGTGAACCCCTTCTTCTAGTGGGTTATACTCAGTGCAAGGTGTGGGCTACTTCCCAGTGTGTGGTTGGTCATCGAGGATCCTGGGGTCCTCATCATCATACAAGCTATTGTCAGTGCTCTGGCTTGACTATCTTAATTGATACATCACTATTGCTAAAAACACCACATGAATCAGTTTCTCAGCACATTGTGAAATCAAGATGAAACCTCATCCTTTAAGCTGGCTAGAATGTACCAGAATGTTCTGTGCAGACTGATGAAGGAGCAAAGTCATCAACCATTTATTAAAGACGTATCCATTCTGTCTGCCATATAACCAACTGTCCAAGCAAGTTGTTTCTACCAGTTCAATAATGGCATGACTATTATCAGAGTTACTTACTGCTCTCTGATTGGATCTGCATAGTAGGCGATACGAGAGAAAAGATAATCAGCCATAGGGCCTAATGGGGAAGCTACTATTGTTGTTTGGCTAAATGGATATTTTGTGCCCATTAGGTTTCCCCATAAATATTTATAATCATGCTCAAAGACTAATGCTATTCTCACTTTCCTTTGAAGAAGCTTCTTTTGGTTGATGGCACTGAATCCTGGAGAGACTTCAGATGTATCAAATGCTGAGAAGTGAGGGCTGAGTGAGCAACACTAAATTGGACATGTTTATTTCACCTTCTAATGAACAAGAGGCAGAAAGCGTGTAAGAGCCACAGGGTGGTAAGGAGTGTTTTCTCAAGCATCTTCCAGACAAGACGTGACCATTACTTAATGACCTCAAAGTGACTGTCATTACCTCCAGTCCAGATCAGACCATATTGACATGAAGTATGGAGGAGAAAACACAATAAAAAAGAAGATAGACTAGATGGAAAGAAGAAAGGGTTCAGAAGAAGGAGTGGCAGATGGGGAAAAGGAGGTTATGGAAGGAGATTGTCATCAAATTGCATTATGGTTAGGTTTTAACATTATCAATAGAAAGTTCTTAAAATATTAAGAAACTAATATATTTTAGCAAAAATATAAATTTTATCACATTGCTGTTTGTCAAACAAAGAGTAATTGATCTAACACATATATAGCTATTAAATTATATTACAATTATAATTGGCTTCTAGATTTTGGGTCAGGACAATAGTTGGATGTAGATAAAATCAGGTTGCCTAAGATTAATCAGTAACTGTAGCTGGATTGTGTGTATATTATTAGATTTATTTAGATTAGATTTATTAGACTCTGCAAGTCTTTAATATGCTAATATCAGAACCAGTTATAATAGTTTATATTTGTTTGGTGTTTTGAATATAAAATGTCCCTCATAGACTTATGTGATAAAATAATTGATCAATTCCCCAGCTGGCAGTGCTGTTTGGGAAGGTTGTGCAACCTATAGTACATGGAAGGAAAGTTACTAGAGGAAGGGTGCCACTAGAGGTAGGTCATGTGGTTTTACAGTACATCATCACTTCTTTCTCTCTTTCTCTCTTTCTTTCCCTCTCCCTCTACTGCTTCCTGACTGTGTTCATTATTCCTTCTCTCACATCATGGGCATTTATCTGGAAAATTCAAACCAAGATAAATTCTTTCCTACCCTAATTTTCTACTGATCAGATATTAATATATAGCAAAAAACTATATCATATGCATATATGTATAATAAATGTAATAACTATTATCCTGTAAAAGATAATTAACCTAAATGACTTTAATTTCATGGTTTGGAATGGTATAGGTTTAAAAATATCATGGAACTGTACTCAACCAGAAAAATTACAATTTCTGATTATGATTATATCTTGTAAACATAAATTAAATAAGCAAAACTGAACATGATATAGTAAATAAATATTATTTATATTAAACAAGTAAGATAAATTTCATTTTAACAATGCAACGTATAGATTCTTATACTATTCCTCTGAACACTATTTACTATACAAATAGCTTAAAGGATATAGCCTGTAGGTTTCAACAAGTACCCTAAAATATAATGTGAGTTTATGTTAATTTATGATTAAGATAAGCAAGCAATGAATACTAAATAATACTTCTTACCCACATAAAAGTATCAGAAAGCCACTAAATTTTTTATAGGAATGAATAGATTATCTATGTATGGTAAAAAGTTTGCTATTAAAGATAAGAAGTAGTTCAAGATACCTTGTTACTTTTTAGAGAATGGTTAGGTGTCCAACATTGTTGTGACACATTCGCCAGATAAGAAGAAGCACAATATTTTTTTAGTTGACATGAATATCGTCAGGGGAAATCAATCCATCACTAAACTGTAAGAGAAGCTGTGGGAAGATAGCTCAGTTGGCAAAGAGCTTGCTGTGCAAACATGCGGACCTGTGCTTGGATCGCCAGCACACATTAATTTTTTACATATATATATATTATTTATATTATTCTGATTTTACATTCATAGTATTGGTTCCATTGTCCTCCTCCCTGTCCTCCCACTTTCAAAGGGACCCTCATCAATGGGGAATGTGGGTCATACATTGTGAGGTTACTCAAGAGTTCTGGTGGGTAGGCCCCAGTCTCTGTGCATAATGCCCCAACTTGTGACTCTAACAATCTTTCCGCCCCCTCTTCCGCGAGTTTCCCTGAGCCACATTGGGGTCATTTGGTCATCCCTTCTATCTGGTACTAACTTTTCTCTCCGTTGGAGAATTTGCTTATCTTTTTTCAGGTGGACAATGAACCTGAAGGGAGGATCAGCTAACCACACCTCACCAGCTGAAACCATAGAACAATGCAGGGGAAGGGCAAGAATACAGCGTTCAAGGTGATCACGACACCAGAAAAAGGCTGAAGGAGATAGACACAGAGAATATCCAACTCCAACTAAGCCAGATATCCAGAGACACAGAGGCTCCCAAAACCTCATCAACGAAGCAGAACACATTAAATTTTCAGGACAGTAGCACATGCCTATTATTTCAGTGGTGTGGAGGCAGAGATAGGGAATCCCTGGGCTTACTTATAGCTAATACAGCCTAATCCAGACAAGTGAACTCCAGGTTCGGTGAGAGACTCTGTCTCAAACATTAAGGTAGGGTGCAATTGAAGAAGACGCTGAAAATTGTCCTTCTACCTGCAAATACACATGTACCCACTTAATTATGGACAATATAGACACACATGTGCACACCACACATGTATACATACAATAAAAAGCACTGTAAGAATCTGATAATGGAATCACTTTATAGTAGTTGGAGACATAATTAACATTCAGTAATTAATAGAACTATGTTACACCAATTACAAATACAAACTACAAATTGCAATAAAATATACATGCTGAATAAATACCTCCAAATTCCTTACAAATGTGTAAACTATAACAAAAGTAGTGAAAAAGAACATAGATTTAAAGTTGTTTGTACTGCCTTATAAAATGATAAAATGTATATGACTTCTGTGTGAGATCATACTGTGTGTGTGTGTGTGTGTGTGTGTGTGTGTGTGTGTGTGATTGTGTGCATGTAAGTTTTGGATATATTCAAATAGATTACTTATGTATCTATGTGAAAAATTTCCAACATACCATGTGTAGCTCTTACCCTGGTTCTTAGGCCATATTCTGTCCAGTAAACTTCAACTTAAATATTCAAAAGTTAAACAAGGAATCATAGAAAGTAAGTTCTGTTGAAAGTTTACTTTTAGGCAAACCGTGGTGGCTTACACCTTTAATCCCAGCACTAGGGAGGTAGAGGTAGGAGGATCACTGTGAGTTTTAGGCCAGTCTGGAGCTCCCAGGTGAGTTTCAGATCAGCCTGTGCTAAAATGAGACCTTACGTGGATAAAAAAAAAGAAGAAGAAGAAGAAGAAGAAGAAGAAGAAGAAGAAGAAGAAGAAGAAGAAGAAGAAGAAGAAGAAGAAGGAGAAGAAGAAAGAAAGAAAGAAAGAAAGAAAGAAAGAAAGAAAGAAAGAAAGAAAGAAAGAGAGAGAGAAGGAAAGAAAGAAAGAAAGAAAGAAAGAAAGAAAGAAAGAAAGAAAGAAAGAAAGAAAGAAAAAGAAAGTTTATTTTTAAGCCTTAAAATATCTAATATAGCTATGGTGTGATGAGTTGAATTGTGTTCCTTACAATTCTTATGTTGCAGCCCTAATTACAGTATGTCAAAATATTAGTGCCTTTGGAATAGGGCCTATAAAAGGGCTAATTAAGATAAAATTGAAATGGGGTGTTATTTTAATTTGGGGTTTCAAACGCAAAACCCAAACTCAAGTTGTATCTGCTTTTAACCAAAGAACTAGGTAATCCAGACTGAGAAGGGTGATTAGCGTGGTGGTTTGATTCAGGAATTCCCCAGAAACCTAGGCGTACTGAATGCTACTATCCCGAGCTGATGGCAATTGGAAATTAACTCCTGGAGGCAGTGTATGGTTGGGGGCGGCCTTATGTTTGTTATAGCCAGTTTCCCCATGCCAGTGTTTGGCACCCTCTCCCATTCCTGTTGTCCACCTGATGTTGACCAGGGGCTGATGTCTACCCTCTGCTGATCCCATCATTTCCCCTGCCATCATGGAGCTTCCCCCTTTAACCTGTAAGCCAAAACAAACCTCTTTTTTCCCACAAGCTGCTCTTGGTCGGGTGATTTCTACCAGCAATGCAAACCTGACTGCAACAGGTAGTAGTATTATTATTATCATTCAGAAGTCAGGGCAGAGGGAGAGTCCACCCAAGAAGGGGCAATGGTAGGGGAGGTTAGTCTAAGAACCAAAGGAAGAACAGAAACATCCACAAGGTCTAAGTGCCCATGTATATTTCTAGCTGCTGCTAGGGTGGGGAAGGAAAGATCTTTACTGGGTGTTGAAAACCTCTGATGCTGTGAGATGAACATCCCAGGAGCCAGAAAACGGGAAAAAGCCCATCAAGAGCCTCCTTAGCAGCCAGACGTTTTAATATTTTATTTTGGATCCAGGCCTGAATCAGGAAGAAGTCAGCTCACCTTGATGTAGCGTTCAGAAGCGCCTGGGCTGAACCCACACACCTGACTACTCTGGCTCTGCTGCAGAAGCTGCAGATAGCCCAGTGAATATGTGAGGTAATTTCCCTCTCAAAATTAGGTCATTGTATTTGATAAAATCCTGATGTAATCTGTCTGGACATACCTATGAGGATTTTTATATGTTCACTCATTGAAAGAACACTGTGTGAAAACACATGTAAAAGACTGCAATTCTGTACATCAAACAGGAATCTTATAAGAAACTAACCCAACTGGCATATTGATCTTGGACATCTAATCTCCAAAGCTGTTTTAAAATACATTTCTCATATTTAAACCAATCAGTCTGTGATGCTTTATTACAGTAATTCAAGAAAACTAACACATTTCATTTGCCCATTTTTCATGACTATAATAAAATATCTGAGGTAACTACTTTATAAGGAAATGAGGCTTTTAGTTCACAGTATGAAGATTTCCACTTATCCAAGCACCAAGATTCAATCAAACAAGCCCACATTAATGATCTAATCTAATCTAAATATATGTACTTCCTAAAAACACTTCCATTGTTAATAATTATCTGCTTAAATTTCTACCTTTTGACTTTTATGAGCAATTTTTTGTATAAATTTTGGGAAACTAATAGTATTCACACAATAGCAAACATACTATGTGAAGATTAGAGTTTATAATTTGATGTATTCTAACTGAGAAAGAGTTGGGAAACATGACTCCACCTGGTATCTGTTTAATCTAAATAAATTCCTTTTGGTATTTCTTTATAATGCCTTATAAATAGTACTTGTGATATTCTCAATTAATTTTAAGTATCATTTTTCTAACAGTGAATGCTTTGATATACTCTCACTGGACATCATGGCATTTCCTTTATGGAATTTCATATATATGTAGAAGTTGATGAAGGGTGAAAGAAATGCCCCTCCTTTCAGGATATAGTCCTATACCACTACATTGTGGCTCACTGTTTCTCTCTAATCTTTCCAGGTCACAATACTTTCTTTATATCGTTCATTTCCAAATAATGGGATTTGTTGTTAGTGAAAAAAAAAAGCAGGACCTCATTTTTAAGTGCAGTTATATTTTGACTTAATTTGAATGCAATGCAGAAAGTAGAAGCAATATTTTTCCATGCTTTGTGTAGTGAATCTAATCTGTCATTCATGTTCCAAGTTGGGAACTGATTACCAACGGGTGAGTTTTCTAATTATTCATCTAACCTTTCCAATGTAAGAATAAAACTCACTCTAATTTCACTTTTTTCTTTCAGCAGTATTTTTGGGGCTTGTAGAAAAGTGTTTGAGCCTACACTATTTTTGCAGAAGTCAGCATTTTCAAAAACATGATTCATTTTTAAGGAGTTTGACATTCTGAGTCTACAATCTCATAATGTGATGTGTAAGTTAAGGAGCAAGGAAAGAAATTCTTTTTCTACAATGAATTTCAAAGGGGAAATTATGAATAACTACAAATTTTTGTACACTTATGATATAAGCTTGCATTTAGCTGTTTGAGTATATAATCAAAATAATAAAGGTGAAGCCTGCTATTAGACAATGATGCATGCTTTGGATCTAGATACTGAACTGCAACTGGCTGCAAATGAAATTTCCTAATGAAGTAAAGTTATGAGGCTAATTACTCCCTTATATTCATTTTTAATGAAGAGTAGCAATTTACATGACAGGAAAAATTATTCTAACATCCCAGATCCACAGTCTGTAATAAAAGTTATAATGTATCAATCTGCCAATCAAATTTTTTTACTTCTGTTACTGTACTTGAAGTTCTCAACTTTGTCATGTTAACTTGATGACATATGGAAATTACTAAAGTTGTTATACTCAAGAAAGAATAAAAGCATGAAATAATTGGCAGATACTCCTGCAATTGATGTAAAGTAGCTTTAAGTACACTGAGCATGCATTCTTTCCAATTTTATTATAATTACTACATCACTATGAAGCATATTTAAATGAAAATTCAAATAATATGTGTTAAAATCAGACTATCATCCATTGCTGTATAGATTCTATGAGAAATAGACAATTATATAAAATATAAAATATAAAATAAATAGACTTAATTAAAGGTATGCTGAAACTCATTATTATGGTTAGAAGTTATTGCTGATGTAGGTAATTCATTTTAATATAAATCTTAAACAGCCCTACAAAAATGTAGATGATATATCTATTATCTTGGGAATTTCTTTTTTAAATGTTATATTTATAATTTGCTACCTGAATGTGATTCTTCTTTGCACTGCAATTCTATTTTTCCTGACATTCTTGCCCAATTATTTTTGTACAGTATCCTCACATTTTCACTGAACACTCCTGCTATCAAAAAACAAAGAATAAGACTACAATGTAATGAAGGTAGGTGAAGCAATCAGTCCTGTAGTCCAGCAACCAGAAGATGGGAATTGAGAACACTGTTTAGCTACACATTGTAAATGAACCCAGGAAAAAATTCCAACATGTCAACAGGCATAATCACTACAAACAAAACAATGCTGACATATTTCAAAGAGCTATTGTTGCATCTTTCCAGAAAGAAGGTAGATTGTCGCAGCTACTTTTTCATTTCTGGGGCAAATACCTGAACAGAAGTAACTTAGGGAAGGAAAGACTGTTTTGGCTTACAATTTTGAGAGGAAGTTTATCATGTGGAGGAAATCATGTAGGAGCAGACATTCAGCATCACATCATCTCATCAGCACAGAGGAAGTAGACAGAGATCTGAGTGCAGCAAGCAGGGATGGCATATAGCATCTGGAAGCTCAACCCCAGCGAGGTTTCACCTGCCAAAAGCTCCACAACTTCCCCAAACAGCATCGCCAAATGGAGATTACATATGTAAAATCATGAAGCTATGGGAAACATTTTAGATTCAAGCCCCTTGTCCCCATACTCATGATCATCTCATGATGCAAAATGTACTTAATCCAACTATAAAAGTACCCACAGTCTTCCCAATCTTTATACTATTCAAAATTCCAATCGATGTTGGAACTGTAAAACTTGTAGTTTGTTATGAGATTGTATTGTCAAAATACAACTTTTACAGTTCCAACATATATTGGCACTACCATTCTAAAGAATGATTGGACCAATGCAATATCAAAAAGTGTCAGAGCAAACATCAAATCCTGTAGATCCACATACAGCAAGTTTCCAAACACTTGGACATCTTAATTTCTTCAGCTGCCTACAGTTACACTCCCAGGGGGAGTCCACCCTCAACTATTAGCTTTTCTTAGTGGCTATTCCATAGACTTGGCTTCTCTAAATGCTGAGGTGTCCACAAAGTGTCTGGTTTAGTTTCACATCTTCACCCCAAAGACTCACTTGGTCTCCTTTTAGGGAATTCAACTCTGACTCACACTGTCTGGCCTCAGTAGCTATCTTTACTGCATCTTTTATGCTTCTAAAACAAGTGCAAATTGAGTAATACTGCCAAGTCTTTCTGCCAGGTTGGGATGAAACCTGACCTTGAGGAGCAGGAAACTCCTTCATCACTCTTTCTTCAAATTTTTTCCTTTTAAAAGAATTCACATTCTTTCTGGTGGAGCCTTAAATTTATTGGATCTCCCCTCAGGGTATCTTCCCTATTGCCCCAATGCAAAGCAGATGGCCTATCCTCAATTGTAGTAATCTCCTTTACCATCAAGGTGGAAGTGGCTGCAGTCTCCTGGCTTGGGATGTGAAATCTGCTTACATTTCTTTCTGTGCCAAACATCATATTTTACATATTTTTCTGCTCGGTATTTTCCTATTTTTCATTATATATCTGATTAAGAGAAACTACACCACATATTGTATGCTTTTATGTCTTGAAATTTTCTCCACCAAACATTAGATTCATGACATTGAAATTCAACTTTGTTCAAGATTTCAGGGCACAGTTGGTGTACAGCCAGCCTGCTTATTATAATATCACATGAATTGCCTTTAGCACATAATTTTAAACTTCTTTTGTTGCCCGTCTCAAACTTCATAAGACACACCTTAGAAGTAAACACTTATCTCTGAATTTTGGTCTTACAAACTCTTCCCAGAATGGTCCATTACGCTCTGCTTATAGCAGTATAAATCTCTTAAATAATCACGTGGTCTGGCTTAAATTGCAGCAACATCCCTCTTCTTGTTACCAATTTCCTGTAACATTAGTTTCTTGTGTCTGGGACAAAATACTCATCTAAAATCAGCTGTTGGAAAAAGAGGGATGGTTTTGGCTTATGATTATAAGGGGAAGTTTCATTATGGTGGGAAAGCATGGCAGGAGCAGACAGCTGCATCACATTTTCACATTAGCACAGAGGATGACCATTGCCAGAAGGACTGGACTATAACATCCTAAGACCCACCCACAGTGACACAGTGACACACCTCCTCCAGCAAGTCTCCATCTCACAAAGGTGACTAATTGAAGCTTAATTAATTAATATGAAGCTTAGTCACAAACACATGAAACTATGTGCATGCATTTTATATTAAAACCACAATATAGTTATTTTATATATCTTCTAATACATTATGCAAATTCTCTTGCTTGCACAATGAGGAATTTACTGAGACATCATCACCAGTCCTGTCCTTCAGTATTTTAAGGTATTATATTTACTACATATTACATCATAATATATACTCTGATTTTCTCTCTCTCTCTCTCTCTCTCTCTCACACACACACACACACACACACACACACACACAAATCTCCCTATTATTATACAAAGTTATTGCAGCAACTGCATGAATTCTGAGTGATGCACATTCTTTTATCCTTCTTATTTCTTAATGTTTTAAAATATAATGTTTGAACAACATGTCTACAATCATTATAACATTTATAAAAATATGAATAGGAATGGGAAAGATATGATTGTTTTGCATATTTTATGTAATGTAGTCAGCAATAGTATGTTACTTGTGTCGGTGATTTTTCAAAATATTAACTTGTATTTCCAGAGCTTCTACTTTTATTCTACCCTCGCTTGAGCCTGAAAGTTTTGTTATATAAATTAATTCCCTGAAGCTCTAATTGTAAAAGACCTAATTCACTGAGATTCTGCCTAAATAAAACTACTCTAATCTTCAAAGACACTGTGGTTACAGTAGTGAAAGTAGTGTCCTTTACAGATGCTCTGTTCCTCTGCACTGTCTCTCCAACAACAGAAATCTCACTTTCAAATTTTTGCATCTTTTTTGTTTGGTTTGTTTGTTTGTTGACTGATATACTTACCTTTCACTGTGCTGAGAATAAGCCCATGAATAAAAATAGCTAATGGGAGCAGATGGTATCAGTTTACAATCTTGAAGGGAAGCTTCAGGTTAGACATTACTCCTTGCTCCAGTTGGTGGAAGAAAGTAGCAAGAGAGTGAGTTGAGCTCTGGTAATAAGGAGCTGGCAATAATACCCCCAAATCCAGTTTCCAGTCACACAAGCCAGCCTCCAGTCATACACCTTCTCCAGCAAGGATTGATCTCCCAAACTGCCATCAGATGAGGACCAAACATTCAGAACAGATGAGTTTATGGGAAGCATTTCATTAAACCACCATATTGACCAATTGTAAAATATATCAACAAGACTTTTTTTTGTATTTTTTATGAGAAAGAGAAAGAGAGAGCAATATAGACAAATAGAGAGAGAGAGAGAGAGAGATAATTGATGTGCTAGGGCCTCCAGCTACTGCAATTGAAGTTAGAAAGTGGTTGGTTTCCCCATTAACAGACATGCCAATATTGCACCCATTGGCTCATTTTGCCTGGCTGGCCAATCTTAAGACTTGCAGTGTCCACTATTGTCTATCACTGCTGGTGAATTCTCTCACCTATAGGGCTGCATGCAGCATAGTTTTCTTTCCAGATTTCTGTCTGCTGGTTACAGGAAGGAGGTTTTCAGTTGAGATCCAGCTTGATTTCTCAGTGACCTTCAGCCCAAGCTTATGGAGTCTTTAGCAATAGGATCTTGTCATTTATTTCTGGTGGGAAACCAAGAGCTTTGGAAATGGCCTGTAACGTTTTGGTAGAATCAAGGACCTACTTTGTCAACAATTCAATGGAAAGTATCTCATCCTTGGTACTGTGTTGGGGTCCCCCCTAGGGCCAGCCCAGGAGGGACAGTAGGGTCTCTGCCGAGTGGGGGATGAGAGGCATGGAGTCACGACACAGACTCCGGGAGTTGGGTGGAAGCAGCAGAGGGTGAGCTGCTGCAAACTCGTTTATTGAGGAAGTACATGGAGTTTTAAGGGGCTTGGCTGGCCAATCATTGTATGAGGTGGTCCCCTTTTTGTGACCAATGACAGCCTGTCTCCAGACAGATCATCTCGTAGCAGGTTTCTCACGAGCATGGGACTGTAGCTGTTGTCACGCCAGGCCTGTGCAGAACGCCATGTTCAGAGAAGCCACTTCCTGATTTCTCTGTCATGCAGTCTGGCTAGGGCCAGGCCTGCATTGTGCCATACAGTACTGAAAATGTTCTACTATTAATCAATGGCTTCTGTGTGAGCCATGATCCAAAAAATTCGATTTCCCTTATATCTTATTCATAACATCTTAAATTTTGTTTAATCCTCCTACCACTCTTCCATTACTTAATCCCTTCCTCTCTGGGACATTGCACCCCAAGTAATCCGTTCACATACTTACATATATGCAAGAACCTCTCCTTAAGTCCTTCCCTCTCTTCCCTCCCTAATAGTCCCTTTTTAGCTTTCTGTCCTCTGCTACAAATTTTTACTCCAACTCACATACAAGTCTAAACATTTGTAGTTGGATCCACGTATAAGAGAGAAGATGTGGTGCTTGGCTTTCTGGTCCTGGGTTACCTCACTTAGTATAGTCCTTTCCAGACATTTTCCAAATCCATTTGTAATGTAACTAATTTTGTGTGCCCTAGTGGAGGCTGAAATTCAGATGGCAAAGGTAGGATTTATTTATTTATTTATTTATTTATTTATTTATTGGTTTTTCAAGGTAGAGTCTCACTCTAGCCCAGATTGACCTGGAATTACCATGTAGTCTTAGGGTGGCCTTGAACTCACAGCAATCCTCCTACCTCTACCTCCCAAGTGCTGGAATTAAAGGCATGGACTACAATGCCTGGCTAGGATTTGTTTTAGAAATAAAAAGAATGTGATTTTAGTAACCAAATCTCTTTTAGGCTTGGAAACATTTAATTGTCGTAGAAGTGGCATCATGAGGTTTATTGGGAACATAGCCATACAACTAACTACATCTTGCTAAGAGGATTTGAAAGTGTAATACAATGTCATGTATATTTTTTTTAACTTTCCAATAACATGTCAAGAATTATTCCTCTGGGGCTGTGAAGATGGATCAGATATGAAAGTGTGCCTGCAAAGCCTGATGGCCCAAGTTAAATTCCTCTGGGCCTAGGTAAACAAAGTTGCACCTGCATCTGGAGTTTGTCAGTGTCAGGAGACCTGCTTTCAATGCATGATGGTATATCTCTCTGACCCTCCCTCTCTTTCATTCTCTCAAATAAATATAAGAAATATAAACAAGAAATATTCTAAGGTGGGCTTTCAATAAAATGGCATTCCTTCCTCATTATAGGATATTACTCCCAGATTGTGAGGTGAATTCTTCCCAAAGTTCCCTTGGAACTTCAAACTAGTTGCAAGGATATTGCCTGGTATTGCTTACTCTTGGTCTAGAACACATGCAAATTTAATAGTTCTTAAATTCTCTTAGTAAATATTCTACAATGTTTTCAAAACACTAAGTAGGTTTCTAAATATTGTTTGCAATTATCAGTTGTTTGTTTTAGAAGAAATGAACATTGTTTCATTTATTATATAGTTATCCTCATTAGTACTCAGAATGTTCAAATTTTAGTTTCCTAAGATCAAATATACATGAACTCTTAGGAGAGTGTGTAAGCCAAGACAATGAACTTGGCTTCCAAAAGTTTATATAAAACTCCAGTCCTAGAGTTGGAGACATGGCTTACTGTTAAAGGCACTGGCCAAAACAAACAAACAAACAAACAAACAAGTAAACAAACAAACAAACAAAAAACCAAAGGATTGAACCCAGATTCAATCTCTCCTAAAGCCAGATGCACCAGGTAGCACATGTGTCTAGAGTTCATTTTCAGTGACTAGAGACCCTAGCGATCCCATTCTCTCTGTCTTTCTTCTCTCTCTCTCTCTCTCAAATAAAATAAATAAAATTTTAAGAAAACAAACAAACAAACAAAAAACTCCAGTCCTGTGAATATATAACTTTATATAACAAAATGTCTAAGTAGAGGAGTGTAAATGAAGAATCTTAAAGAATTAGGTTATCCTATATTATCTGGTTGGGTCCAACATTAGCACAAGAGTCCTTATAAGATGTACAGGAGATTATTGTTATAGATCTAGAAAAGATGAAGCGAGCAGAAGGCAGTGTGATTCCTAGCTATGAGCTAAGAAATTCAGACACCCTCTGGAGTAAACAAGGGAATAGGATATGGAATTTCTGAAGAAGGAACAAAGCTTTGATTACTCATTTTAGACTTCAGACATCCAAGGCTTTCAGGACATATACTTTTCTTGTTCAAAGGCTTTAAGTTTGGGCATTTTTGTCACAGAAGCAGCAGGAAGACTAAGATTGCTCAGGCAAGAAGAGCCTGCTGCTAGTTTTATTTAGAAATATTACCTACTTCAGTGGCTGATCCCAATAACAAGCAGCTGCATTACTGGATTGCAGAAGACAACACCATCAGTGATGGTGAATACCAGTACTACTCCTCAATTTTTCAGTTTCATTTTTTCTAGGACCAATCAAATTAAACTTAAGAAGGTTTATTAGGAAATACCCAATCCTGACCTAGGTCTTTCATAGAGCCTTTAAGAAATGTGAGTTCTTTTCAGTTTCCTAAGAATGACTCATTGTTTTGTGGAGAAAATGTCATCAATAACTTTTGCTTGACCATACTTTCAATAATAATCCTTGCAATGCAGTCATTGGATAATTCTCTCATTTCCTAAAACGATCTACTGAGGGTGTTGCTCTAAGGAATTTGAGAGCCCCCCCCCCCTCAGCAAAAAAAGTGGAGGATGAGTTTGGGGTCAGAATCAAACATCTCCTGTCTTCTGAATTCTGTAATACCTACTTTTCTTGGTGGTTACATTGGTACTTGAGCTTTTATATTCTCAATATACTACAAAAGTTTCAGGCTTTCCTTATTACCCAGTATAAAATTGTTCTAGAAATTGATTCAGGTCTCTTTGAGGACAGTTAATGAAAGAGAAACAGCAGCACAGGTCTTTGGTTATAAAACATGTTTAACTCCATCTTTGTTCAGGAAATCACAATGGTTAAGTTGCATTTCTAGTTACCTACCACATTATTGCCAAACATGAATAAAGACATTATTCACTGTCTTGTTACCTTTCAGTCCTTTGTCACCATATGAGAACTACTATGAGTGAATACAGGCAAGACAACCCCCCCTCCCAAGAAATGTCTTGTCTTAGTCTGTGACAGTACTTCTGGGTAAAGGCAGGGGTTTATAACTTTCCAATGTCAGTTAGCAAATGAAGTCTAGGTTTGCTTTATTTCAAGCAGAAAAAAAGCTGGCTTCTTGAACTAGTTTACGGAATTACACAGCCTAAGAGGGGATATAAGAGTATAACCTAATGGAAAAATCACCAAAATGTGATATGCTCAGACAATACAGTTCATAATTAATAAAAATGTAAAAGAAAGAAAGTACAGAAAGTATATTATGGATTTAAATACCTACAGATATATTCAATAAGATAACCTCTGATAGGAGTTCTTTTACTTTTCTTGCAAAAGAAACAAATATTCTTTTCATAAAACCCTGGTTCACAAGAATTTGAGAGATCAGAGTCCTCCAATTTAATTTAATTTAATTTAATTTAATTTAATTTAATTTATTCTCACTTAGGGTATAGTGCACTCCTATTGTCCTGATGGTTATGGTTACATTTTATCTAATGCTATACTTGAACTTTACATGAAGGACTGAAAAGTTCATAAATTTGGCTGACTTTTAATACAGTAATTCACACAATCTTTGTTTGTGCTTTGGAGACTGAAGCCCTAGGGCTATAAGACAGAAGTATTTCTTCCAGAATAGGCACAGAAAGACCCTGAATTTTCAGCTTGTGCCCTGAGGCAAGGATTTTAAGATGTGAGCCCTTGTCATTCTTTGCTTATAAAATATCTAATATTGTCAGAAACAACTCTCCTTTCTCTTGTTTGCACACTGATTTGACCTTTTAAGCTTTTCTGTGACAGCAGTTAATCACTCAACACTTTGTCCTTGTTAGACAAAGGGTTCCAGTGTACCTCAGTGGCATACTTCATTGCTATTTCACCACTGATTACCTTGGGGCAATGACTGTCCAGCTCTGGGGCAGTAACTTACCAGCTCTGCCATATTAATGGCATCTTCAGTATCATTTCCTGAATGTCAATGCCCCAAACCATAATTAATTTACCATATTTCATTAAAAGGGTAGTGTTTTTAAATCCATGATTACATTTTTTTGTATCAACACTTTGGGTACTAGATATATGATATATCTTGCTAAACTTTTGAACCTTTTCAATCTAAGAAAAAATTATACAAAGTAGTAGAAGGACAAATATTTGCATACTTCTTTGCTTTTCAGGTTAAAGGAAATAACTGGTATTCTTTTATTTGTAGAAATTAAGATGATATGGTCTAACAGTTTTTTTTATCCTTACATAACTCTCCTGAAAATGTGAATAGCTAGATGATCTTTGCTTAGGTTTTATCACTTGCCTGATGTTGGCTGAATGTTTGTCATGAAGTGTGGCAGTCATGAAATGTAAAAAGAATGAAAGGAGTATGGTGTGAGATCTGGGTTGTATAAGAAAATAGATGCCCTTCAGGCATAATTAGGAAATGACAGATGTACTTTTGGGTATGTGTGTAAAGTTCTGAAATTGTGGAAATAGTTTTTAAAAGCTTTCAGATAAAATTTCTCCTTAAAAAATGGCAAAATTGTTTTAATATTTTTACATTATAAAGAACACCCATGTTATACAAAGGTTAAAAGTTATGCTGAGAGCTATCTGGTAAGGATGACTGATTGGCAACTTATTTGGCAAAATTTTATCATATTTAAAAATATATATATACTTATATGATTTATTGATATGTTAATTTTAATGTATAATATGATGTACCCAGTGATTTGTGTTTACAGATGGATATATACCTTTGACATATGTAACTAACTAGATGTTTATTGGGTACATTCTAATGTATGTCCTTTGTTCTTTCCTTCTTACTTTTTATATAGTTTCTCTTTCATTTTATATGAGTAAGATCTTAGAACAAAGGTAGAATTTACCCTCCTCCATCTCGCATCTTTTTCTGTAATTTAGGTTAGCAGTTGTCCTGATTATTTTTCCCTAGGCAAAGAACTAGCAGATGAACAGTGAAAGTGAAGTTTTTCTTCAGAAGTTAGCACAACGGTGACAGAACAAATAAAGTCATAATTTTTAAATTAATTTTCCCACAAATTCAATGGCAAGGGGGTAAGTTTCCACTTGCATGATGAATTTTCTGACCAAAAAGTTTTAAGAGGCTCAGACCTATAGACTATATTCCTGAAAAAGAGAACAGAAAAAAAAAAAAACTCTTAGAATTTGAAAAGAGATGAAATCTAATTCACCTACATGTCAACAATGATGAAACTTAGAATCTAATCTGTTCCTTAACAACTAAATATAAGACTAGACACAATTACATGATACATGATAGCTCTCTTTAGTAATTCATTTACCACTTGAGACTCTGAGGATGCTTTTACTTGCTAGTGGTAGAAAATGTGAGTGTAAAAATGTTAAAACATAAGGGCTTTTGTGACTTGACCTATTAGAAGGCAGCTGGTCCTTATGTTTTGTCTTAATTTGAAAATGTGATCAGGAACTTGAGGTTTTGTGATGTCTTTGGTCATACTTGCTTGGTGCTGATGTTTCTCCAAGCAGCTTTACACAGAACACTATATTAGATAAAGTCTTTGGGTGAAGATCTCCAGCCCCACAGGGTTTGAAGTTCATTGACCACAATTAGATGAAATAATTGTCCTTAGCTAACAAAGACAGAAAAATCTGGTATTTTTAACCTCTTTGTTGGGAGACAGATAAGGAAAAATAGTAATGAATGTATCACTATATATTATCATACCAACACTACAAATTTATTATGGGTATCATTTTTTGCTTTAAAGGAAATATAAGAGACCAAAGAAGGTGGTTTATGTTATCTAAACTAAATTGCCTAGAATGAATAGCTTAAATATATGCTACTCTTTTTCTCAAAATTGTGGAAGCGAGAAGTCCATAGTGATGGTTCTAGACACTGTATGGCATATGGTAAGAGCATCTTCCTGGTTTGCAAGTTTCCCTATCGTGCTATGTCCCTACATGTCCTTTCTGAGGTGTGGATGTTTGGGGATAGGTGGCCTTTCTGATTTTTCTTCATGTATTAGCAGTAAGATTGACATAGCAAGACTTTATTCATTTTATCTCATTGAACTTACTTATTTCCTTAGTGACTGTGTCTCCAACAACCACCACACTGGGAGATGAGTAGTCAATATCTGAATAGGAAGGAAGGAAGAACTGTCAGTCTATAACAAAGGTCTTGTATCATTTTATCCATTGGAGTGCACTATTTTTGAAATATAACAAACTAAGCGTAGTCATAAATATATAAACAAATCAGGTCTATTAATTCTTACTCACTTATATATTTGCCAAGTATTTTTAATTTTATATTAACAACTTTTATATGTATGCTGTTGCAGACAGCTTCAGGTTCGCTGAGATGAACTTCCAGACCAGGCACAGTTATGGAGGAAGGGATATTATTTATTGAAGCTTACAGATCCAGGGGAAGTTCCATCATGGCAAGAGAAGCGGCCTGCTCTCCACAGGGCCAAGCAGAGAGAGAAACCAACCAGCCACCACAGCACACAGAGCAAAACTACAGCCAAAAGCCCAGCACACTTCAGGAACTCCTGCTAGGCACATTTGCATATCTTTACAATGGAATCTCAGACCCACACCTTAAGACCTGGCCCCCAGTGACCTTGCCTCTAGCAA
>PVKW010017040.1:0-42907 GCA_004027895.1 Orientallactaga bullata
AAGCTTTTTCACTGACAAAAATACTATAACCAAAGCCAGCAGATTACCTACAGAATGGGAGAAAATTTTCACCAGCTATACAACTGACAGAGGCCTGATTTCTAGAATCTACAAAGAACTCCAAAACCTAAAAAACAAATCATCAAACAACCCACTCACAAAGTGGGGCAGAGAACTGCACAGGGAGTTCTCAGAGGAAAAAATACAAATAGGAAATGCACATTTAAGAAAATGTCCGACATCCCTAATCATCAGGGAAATGCAAATTAAAAGAACTATGAGATTCCACCTTACCCCTGTAAGGATGGCTAGCATAAAAAAAATAATGAAAACAAATGCTGGCGAGGCTGTGGAGAAATAGGAACAAGCTTTCACTGATGTTGGGAATATAAAATGGTTCAACCACTATGGAAAGCTATATGGAGACTCCTGAAAAGGATGACCATAGACCTACCAATGGATCCAGTTATTCCCTTATTGGGCATTTACCCTAAAGGCTCCAAGCCTCAGATCAGAGTCATTTGCTCAACCATGTGTATAGCTGCTCAATTCATAATAGCAAAGAGCTGGAATCAACGCAGGTGTCCATCACTAGATGAATGGATAACAAAGATGTGGTATATCTATACTATGGAATTCTACGTAGCAGTAAGGAAAGATGAAATAAGAAAATTTGAAAAAAAAAAAAGGTCAAACATGGAACAGATCATCCTCAGTGAGCTCACCCAAGAACAAAAAGATAATCGTCGCATGGTCTTGTTTATCTGTCGCTCCTAACCTGAATCCACGTGACAGGTGGCCAAATCTAATAAACACTCTGAGGCCCAGACAAAAGGGAGAGTGGGAGGGAGGGAGGGTAAGGGTGGGAGGGAACGAGAGGGTGGGAGGTAGAACAAGGGGGGGGATACAAATTGGGACCCAAAAGGAAAAGATACTATAGAACCCTTTATACTGAACAACAGGTTAAAACATTGATCCTTCAGCAGGCCCGCAGAGGGAACACCCGAACCACAGGAACCTGGAGAGAGCATCATGAAGGCCAACCTTAATCTTGTCCTGCTTCTCTCTCTCTTCTCTCTCTCGTTCTCTCTCCCTCTCCTCTCTATACTCACGTTCTCTTATATTATCTATCTTTTTCTTCCCTCACCTTCCTAGGTGCAGACTTATAACTCCCAGTGCCAGCATGGGGTGAACTTCCACAATGAGCTGTTGATCTGAAACACCTACAAGGTTTCCCCAAAAAGACAGAGTTCTGTCAGAGTTTTGGTGACCCACCAAAGGTTAATGGCAAGACCCTACTGTTGAAGACCGCATACGTGTGTGAGACCAAACACAGAGAGACCTGTTCAGAATCTGGAAGAGGGTCAGTCCCCAGACAGCTAGTCTAGTACCAGAGAGTGGAACACAAGCAACTGGGGGAAAATGACCAACATCTGTCCAAACAACTTGCAGTCTAAGATACCCAGCAGGAAACAACTTGACGTAATGCTCATACAAGTGCAATAGTGGCAATCAGCCATGGTGGGTAACCAACTGCTCTTGATTTGGCTAATAGATCCACTCAGTGGAATGGAACTCATTGCTGGAACTGGGAAATAAGTCAAAACCAGGTACAAAAAATGAGCTCAGTCTCCAAGAGCAAGATACCACCAAATGTGGGCTAGAAGAGAGCCAATGCATACAAAATTCCCTCCAAAACATATATGGTCACCCCTTCTATCTAGTACTAACTTCTCTCTCCGTTGGAGAATTTGCTTATATTTTTTCAGAAGGACAACGAACCTGAAGGGAGGATCAGCTAACCACACCTCACCAGGGCCCCAGCTGAAACCATAGAGTATTGCGGGAGAAGAGCAAGAATACAGCATGCATGGCGATTACGACACCAGAAAAAGGCTGAAGGAGATAAACACAGAGAACATCCAACTCCAACTAAGCCAGATATCCAGTGACACAGAGGCTCCCAAAACCGCGTCACTGAAGCAGAACTAAAATGACCCCAATGTGGCTCAGGGAAACTTGCGGAAGAGGGGGCGGAAAGATTGTTAGAGTAATATATATATTGAAAAGAAAAAATAAGTAAATAAAATCTTAACTTTACCACTATGCTTATAATTAAATGTCAATATGCTTAAAAATGAAAAAAAGAAAAAAAAGAAAGAAAAGAAACAACTCCATTGCCGAACACTGTTGTTTTTGAAATAAGCTCGTTTAGCTCTCAGAATGAGTTGCTCTCATACAAAGAGGGTTGATTGTAGCAAGTTCAAACTTTCCTCATTTGTATAATCTAAGAAGATGTGCAATTTAGTAGATTCATTTCATTTCTAATGCAGTTTGGTAAGAATAGAAACATCTTCATTGCCGAACACTGTCTTGTGCTAAATAAGCTTCAGCTCTAGGAATGAGGTGCATTCTAACGAAGAGTGTAGATGAGAGCAAGTTCAAACTTCATTACTTTGTACAATCCCAAAAGTTGTACAATTTAGTAGCTTCATTTCATTTCTAAAGTAGTTTGGTAAGAAAAGAAACATGTTCATTGCCGAACACTATCCTGTGCTAAATAAGCTTGTTCAGCTCTAGGAATGAGGTGCTTTCTTACAAAGAGTGTAGATCATAGCAAGTTCAAACTTCATTCCTTTGTCCAATCCAAAAATGTGTACAATTTATTAGCTTAGTTTCATTTCTAACGCAGTTTGGTAAGAAAAGAAACATCTTCATTGCCGTACACTGTCTTGTGCTAAATAAGCTTCAGCTCTAGGAACGAGGTGCTTTCTAACGAAGAGTGTAGATCAGTGCAAGTACACACTTCATTCTTTGTCCAATCCAAAAAGTTGTACAATTTAGTAGCTTCGTTTCATTTCTAATGTGGTTTGGTATGTAAAGAAACATGTTCATTGCCGAACACTGTACTGTGCAAAATAAGCTTCTTCAGCTCTGGGTATGAGTTGCTTTCCTACGAACAGTGTAGATCACAGTAAGATCAAACTTCATTCCTTTGCACAATCCATCAAGTTGTGCAATCTAGTAACTTCGATTCATTTCTAATGTAGTTTGGTAGGAAAAGAAACATCTACATTTCTGAACACTATACTGTGCAAAATAAGCCAGTTCAGCTCTAGGAATGAGTTGCTTTTGTATGAACATGGGAGATCATAGCAAGTTCAAACTTTCCTTGTTTGTACAATCTAACAACTTGTACAATTTAGTAACTTCGTTTGATTTCTAATAATTTGATAAAAAAAAGAAACATCTTCCTTGCGGAACATTGTAATGTGCGAAATCAGGCAGTTCAGCTCTAGGAATGAGTTGCTTTCTTATGAAGAGTGTAGATCAGAGCAAGTCAAAATTCATTCCCTTGTACAATCCAAAAAGTTGTACAACTTAGTAGCTTTGTTTCATTTCTCATGTAGTTTGATAAGAAAAGAAATATCTTCAATGCTGCACACTTTCCTGTGAAAAATAAGCTTGTTCATCTCTAGGAATGAGGTGCTTTCTTAGGAAGACTGTAGATCACAGCAAGTTCAAACTTCATTCCTTTGAACAATCCAAAAAGTTGGACAAATTAGTAACTTTGTTTCATTTGTAATGTAGTTTGGTAAGAAAAGAAACATCTTCATTGCTGAACACTGTCTTGTGCTAAATAAGCTTCAGCTCTAGGAATCAGGTGCTTTCTAACGAAGAGAGTAGATCACAGCAAGTTCAAACTTCATTCCTTTGTACAATCCAAAAAGTTGTACAAATTAGTAACTTCGTTTCATTTCTAATGACGTTTGGTAAGAAAAGAAACATCTTCATTGCTGAACACTGTCTTGTGGGAAATAAGCTTGTTCAGGTCTAGGAATGAGTTCCTTTCCTATGAAGAGTGTAGATCACAGTAAGTTCAAACTTTCGTCGTTTGACAATCTAACAACTTGTACAATTTAGTGTCTTCATTTCATTTCGTATGTAGTTTGATAAGAAAAGAAACATCTTCATTGCCAAACACTGTACTGTGTGAAATAAGGATGTTCATCTCTAGGAATGAGCTGCTCTATTACGAAGAGTGTAGATCAGAGCAAGTTCAAATTTCACACCTTTGTAAAATGAAAAAAAGTTGTACAATTTAGTACCTTCGTTTCATTTCTCATGTATGTGGTAAGAAAAGAAACATCTTCATTTCTGAACACTTTCCTGTGCGAAATAAGCTTGTTCATCTCTAGGAATGTTGTGCTTTCTTACGAAAACTATAGATCACAGCAAGTTCAAACTTCGTTCCTTTGTACAATCCAAGAAGTTTTACAATTTATTAGCTTCATTTCATTTCTAACGCAGTTTGGTTATTAGCTTAATTCCATTTCTAATTCAGTTTTTTAAGAAAAGAAACATCTTCATTGCCGAACACTGTCTTGTGCTACATAAGCCTCAGCTCTAGGAATGAGGTGCTTTCCAACGAAGAGTGTAGATCAGAGCAAGTTAAAATTTCATTCCTTTGTACAATACAAAAAGTTGTACAAATTAGTAGCTTCGTTTCATTTCTAATGTAGTTTGGTAAGAAAAGAAACATCTTCATTGTCGAACACTGTCTTGTGCGAAATAAGCTTGTTCATCTCTAGGAATAAGTTCCTTTCCTACGAAGTGTGTAGATCACAGCAAGTTCAAACTTTCCTCATTTGTACAATCTAACACCTTGTACAATTTAGTTAGTTCGTTTCATTTCTAATGTAGTTTGATAAGAAAAGAAACATCTTCCTTGCCGAAAACTGTACTGTGTGAAATAAGCCTGTTCAGCTCTAGGAATGAGTTGCTGTCTTATGAAGAGTGTAGATAAGAGCAAGTTCAATTTCATTCCTTTGTCAATCCAAAAATTTGTACAATTTATTAGCTTAGGTTCATTTCTAACGCAGTTTGGTAAGAAAAGAAACATCTTTATTGCTGCACCCTGTCTTGTGTGAAATAAGCTTCAGCTCTAGGAATCAGGTGCTTTCTAACGAACAGTGTAGATCACAGCAAGTTCAAACTTCATTCCTTTGTACAATCCAAAAAGTTGTACAAATTAGTAGCTTCATTTCATTTCTAATGACGTTTGGTAAGAAAAGAAACATCTTCATTGCCGAACACTGTCTTGTGGGAAATAAGCTTGTTCAGGTCTAGGAATGAGTTCCTTTCCTATGAAGAGTGTAGATCACAGTAAGTTCGAACTTTTGTCCTTTGTACAATCTAACAACTTGTACAATTTAGTGTCTTCATTTCATTTCGTATGTAGTTTAATAAGAAAAGAAACATCTTCATTGCCAAACGCTGTACAGTGCGAAATAAGCCTGTTCCTCTCCAGGAATGAATTGCTTTCTTATGAAGTGTGTAGATCAGAGCAAGTTCAAATGTCATTCGTTTGTAGAATCCAACAAGTTTTCCAATGTAGTAGCTTCGTTTCATTTCTAATGTGGTTTGGCACGTAAAGAAACATGTTCATTTCCGAACACTGTACTCTGCGAAATAAGCTTCTATAGCTCTGGGTATGAGTTGCTTTCCTACGAACAGTGTAGATCACAGTAAGTTCAAACTTTCCTCGTTTGTAAAATCTAACAACTTGTACAATTTAGTAACTTCGTTTCATTTCTAATGTAGTTTGATAAGAAAAGAAACATCTTCCTTGCCAAACACTGTACTGTGTGAAATAAGCCTGTTCAGCTCTATGAATGAGTTGCTTTCTTACAAAGAGTGTATATCAGGGCAAGTTCAATTTTATTCCTTCATACAATCCAAAAATTTGTACATTTTATTAGATTAGGTTCATTTCTAATGCAGTTTGTTAAGAAAAGAAACACCTTCATTGCCGTACACTGTCTTGTGCGAAGTAAGCTTCAGCTCTAGGAATGAGGTGCTTTCTTACAAAGAGTATAGATCAGAGAAAGTTCAACCTTCATTTTTTTGTCCAATCCAAAAAGTTGTACAATGTGGTAGCTTCATTTGGTATCTAATGTAGTTTGGTAAGAAAAGAAACATCTTCATTGCTGAACACTGTACAGTGCAAAATAAGCCTGTTCAGCTCTAGGAGTGAGTTGCTTTCGTATGAGCACGGGAGATCACAGCAAGTTCAAACTTTCCTCCTTTGTACAATCCAAGAAGTTGCACAATTTAGTAACTTCGTTTCATTTCTAATGCAATTTGGTAAGAAAAGAAACATCTTCATTGCCATATACTGTCTTGTGCGAAATAAGCTTCAGCTCTAGGCATGAGGTGCTTTCTTACGAAGAGTGTAGATCAGAGCAAGTTCAAACTTTATTCCTTTGTAATACCCAAAAAGTTGTACAAATTAATAGCTTCATTTCATTTCTAATGTATTTTGGTAAGAGAAGAAACATCTTCATTGCCGAACAGTGTACTGTGCGAAATAAGCCTGTTTAGCTCTAGGAGTGAGTTGCTTTCATATGAACACGGGAGATCATAGCACGTTCAAACTTTCCTCAGTTGTACAATCTAACAACTTATACAGTTTAGTAACTTCGCTTCATTTCTAATGTAGCTTGATAAGAAAAGAGACATCTTCCTTGCCAAACACTGTACTGTGCAAAATAAGCCTGTTCAGCTCTAGGAATAAGTTGCTTTCTATGAAAACTGTAGATCAGTGCAAGTTCACATTTCATTCCTTTGTACAATCCAAAAAGTTGTACAATTTAGTAGCTTCATTTCATTTCTCATATAGTTTGGTAAGAAAAGAAACACCTTCATTGCTGAACACCTTCCTGTGCTAAATAAGCTTGTTCAGCTCTAGGAATGAGGTGCTTTCTTACGAAGAGTGTAGATCAGGGCAAGTTCAAATTTCTTTCCTTTGTACAATCCAGAAGTTGTACAATTTAGTAGGTTCATTACATTTCTAATGTAGTTTGGTAAGAAAAGAAACATCTTCATCGCCGAACACTGTACGGTGTGAAATAAGCCTGTACATTTCTAGG
The DNA here is from genome assembly GCA_004027895.1 of Orientallactaga bullata. Taxonomy (NCBI): domain Eukaryota; kingdom Metazoa; phylum Chordata; class Mammalia; order Rodentia; family Dipodidae; genus Orientallactaga; species Orientallactaga bullata. The sequence goes on from PVKW010017040.1 coordinate 6,933, forward strand.
AGTGCGTTCCTTTCCTATGAGCACGGGAGATCACCGCAAGTTAAAACTTTCCTCATTTGTACAATCTAACAACTTGTACAGTTTCATAACTTCGTTTCATTTCTAATGTAGTTTGATAAGAAAATAAACATCTTCATTGCCGAACACTGTACTGTGTGAAATAAGCCTGTTCAGCTCTACGAGTGAGTTGCTTTCGTATCAACACGGGAGATCACAGCAAGTTCAAACATTCCTAGTTTGTACAATCTAACAACTTGTAAAATTTAGTAACTTCATTTCATTTCTCATGTAGTTTGGTAAGAAAAGAAACGTCTGCATTTCCGAACACTGTACAGTGCGAAATAAGCCTGTTCTGCTCTAGGAATGAGTTGCTTTCTTACGAAGAGTGTAGATCAGAGCAAGTTCAAACTTCATTCGTTTGTACAATCCAACAAGTTGTACAATATAGTAGCTTTATTTCATATATAATGTAATTTGGTATGAAAAGAAACATGTTCATTGCCGAACACTGTACAGTGCGAAATAAGCCTGTTCAGCTCTAGGATTGAGTTGCTTTCGTACGAGCACTGGAGATCACAGCAAGTTCAAACTTTCCTCGTTTGTACAATCTAACAACTTGTGCAATTAATGACTTCATTTTGTTTCTAATGTAGTTTGATAAGAAAAGAAACATCTTCATTGCCGAACACTGTAGTGTGCGAAATAAGCTTGTTCAGCTCTAGGAATGAGTTGCTTTCTTACGAGGAGTGTAGATCAGAGCAAGTTCAAATTTCATTTCTTTGTACAATCCAAAAAGTTGTATAATTTAGTAGCTTTGTTTCATTTCTCATGTAGTTTGGTAAGAAAAGAAACATCATTGCTGAACACTTTCCTATGCCAAATAAGCTTGTTCAACTCTAGGAATGAGGTGCTTTCTTACGAAGAATGTAGATCACAGCAAGTTCAAACTTCATTCCTTTGTACAATACCACAAGTTGCACAATTTAGTAGCTTCATTCATTTCTAACGTGGTTTGGTACATAAAGAAACATGTTCATTGCCGAACACTGTACTGTGTGAAATAAGCTTCTTCAGCTCTGTGCATGAATTGCTTTCCTATGAACAGTGTAGATCATAGTAAGATCAAACTTCATTCATTTGCAAAATCCATCAAATTGTGCAATTTAGTAACTTCGTTTCATTTCTAATGTAGTTTGCTAGGAAAAGAAACATCTTCATTTCTGAACACTGTACTGTGCGAAATAAGCCAGTTCAGCTCTAGGAATGAGTTGCTTTCGTGCAAACAAGGGAGATCCCAGCAAGTTCAAACTTTCCTCGTTTATACAATCTAACAAGTTGTACAATTTAGTAACTTCATTTCATTTCTAATGAGGTTTGGTAAGAAAAGAAAAATCTTCATTTCTGGACATTTTCCTGTGTGAAATAAGCTTGTTCAACTCTGTGAATGAGTTACTTTCCTACGAAGAGTGTAGATCACAGCAAGTTCAAACTTTCCTCGTTTGTACAATCTAACAACTTGTACAATTTAGTAACTTCGTTTCATTTCCAGTGTAGTTTGATAAGAATAGAAACATCTTCATTGCCGAACAAGTACTGTGTGAAATAACCTGTTCAGCTCTAGGTATGAGTTGATTGCTTACGAAGAGTGTAGATCAGAGCAAGTTCAAATTTCATTCCTTTTTAAAATCCAACAAGTTGTAAATTTAGTAGCGTTTCATTTCTTATGTGGTTTGGTATATAAAGAAACATGTTCATTGCCAAACACTGTAATGTGCGAAATAAGCTTCTTCGGATCTGGGTATGATTTGCTTTCCTAAGAACAGTGTAGATCACAGTAAGATCAAACTTCATTAGTTTGCACAATCCATCAAGTTGTGCAATTTTGTAACTTCATTACATTTCTAATGTAGTTTGGTAGGAAAAGAAACATCTTCATTTCTGAACACTGTACTGTGCGAAATAAGCCAGTTCAGTTCTTGGAATGAGTTGCTTTCGTACGAACAATGGAGATCACAGCAAATTCAAACTTTCCTCGTTTGTACAATCTAACAACTTGTACAATTTAGTAACTTCGTTTCATTTCTAATGCAGTTTGGTAAGAAAAGAAACATCTTCATTGCCTAAAAGTGCCCTGTGCAACATAAGCTTGTTCAACTCTAGGAATGAGGTACTTTCCTACCATGAGTGTAGATCAGAGCAAGTTCAAACTTCATTTCATTTTAAAATCCAAAAAGTTGTACAATTTAGTAGCTTCACTTCATTTCTATTGTAATTTGGTAAGAAAAGAAACATCTTCCTTGCCGAACACCGGACTGTGGGAAATAAGCTTGTTTAGCTGTAGGAATGAGGTGCTTTCTTACGAAGAGTGTATATCACAGCAAGTTCAAACTTCATTCCTTTGTAAAATCCAAAAGTTTTTACAATTTATTAGCTTAATTTCATTTCTAACGCAGTTTGATAAGAAAAGAAACATCTTCATTGCCGTATACTGTCTTGTGTGAAATAAGCTTCAGCTCTAGGAAAGAGGTGCTTTCTTATGAAGAGTGTAGATCAGAGCAAGTTCAACCTTCATTCCTTTGTACAATCCAAAAAGTTGTACAATTTAGTAACTTCGTTTCATTTCTAATGTAGTTTGGTAAGAGAAGAAACATCTTCATTGCTGAACACTGTCTTGTGCTAAATAAGCTAGTTCAGCTCTAGGAATGAGGTGCTTTCTTTTCAAGAGTGTAGATCATAGCAAGTTCAAACTTCATTCCTTTGTACAATCCAACAATTTGTACAATTTTGTAGCTTCGTTTCATTTCTTATGTAGTTTGGTAAGAAAAGAAACATCTTCATTGCCGAACACTTACTGTGCAAAATAAGTCTGTTCAGCTCTAGGAGTGAGTTGCTTTTGTATGAATACGGGAGATCACAGCAAGTTGAAACTTTCCTTGTTTGTACAATCTAACAACTTGTATAATAGAGTAACTTCGTTTCATTTCTAATGTAGTTTTTTAAGAATAGAAACATCTTTATTGCTGAACACTGTCTTGTGCTAAAATAAGCTTCAGCTCTAGGAATGAGGTGCTTTCTAACAAAGAGTATAGATCAGAGCACGTTCAAACTTCATTCCTTTGTACAATCCAAAAAGTTGTACAAATTAGTAACTTCGTTTCATTTCTAATGTAGTTTGGTAAGAAAAGAAACATCGTCATTGGCATATGCTGTCATGTGCGAAATAAGCTTGTTCAGCTCTAGGAATGAGTTCCTTTACTACATAGAGTGTAGATCACAGCAAGTTCAAACTTTCCTCGTTTGTACAATCTAATAACTTGTACAATTTAATAACTTCATTTCACTTCTAATGTAGTTTGATAAGAAATGAAACATCTTCACTGCCGAACACTGTATTGTGCGAAATAAGCCTGTTCAGCTCTAGGAATATGCAGGTTTCTTACGAAGAGTGTAGATCAGAGCAAGTTCAAATTTCATTGCATTGTACAATCCAAAAAGTTGTACAATTTAGTAGGTTCATTTCATTTATCATGTAGTTTGGTAAGAAAAGAAATATCTTCATTGCTGAACACTTTCCTGTGTGAAATAAGCTTGTTCAGCTCTAGGAATGAGGTGCTTTCTTACGAAGACTGTAGATCACAGCAAGTTCAAACTCCATTCTTTGTACAATCCAAAAAGTTGTACAATTTATTAGCTTTGTTACATTTCTAATGCAGTTTCGTAAGAAAAGAAACATCTTCATTGCCAAACACTGTCTTGTGCTAAATAAGCTTCAGCTCTAGGAATGAGGTGCTTTCTAACGAAAAGTGTAGGTCAGAGAAAGTTCAAACTTCATGCCTTTGTACAATCCAAAAGCTGTACAAATTAGTAGCTTCATTTCATTTCTAATGTAGTTTGGTAAGAAAGGAAACATCTTCATTGCCGAACACTGTCTTGTGCGAAGTAAGCTTGTTCAACTCTAGGAATGAGTTCCTTTCCTACGAAGAGTGTAGATCACAGCAAGTTCAAACTTTCCTTGTTTGTACAATTTAACAACTTGTACAATTTAGTAACTGTATTTCATTTCTAATGTAGTTTGATACGAAAAGAAACATCTTCATTGCCGAACACTGTACTGTGCGAAATAAGCCTGTTTAGATCCAGGAATTAGTTGCTTTCTTACGAAGACTGTACATCAAAGCAAGTTCAAATTTAATTCCTTTGTTCAATCCAATTTAGTAGCTTCATTTCATTTGTCATGTAGTTTGGTAAGAAAAGAAATATCTTCATTGCTGAACACCTTCCTGTGAGAAATAAGCTTGCTCAGCTCTAGGAATGAGGTGCTTTCTTACGAAGACTGTAGATCACAGCATTTTCAAACTTCATTCCTTTATACAATCCAACAAGTTTTACAATTTAGTAGCTTCGTTTCATTTCTAAAGTGGTTTGGTACGTAAAGAAACATGTTCATTGCCAAACACTGTACTGTGCAAAATAAGCTTCTTCAGCTCTGGGTATGAGTTGCTTTGCTATGAACAGTGTAGATCACTGTAAGATCAAACTTCATTCTTTTGCACAATCCATCAAGTTGTGCAATTTCATAACTTCGATTCATTTCTAATGTAGTTTGGTAGGAAAAGAAACATCTACATTTCTGAACACTGTTATGTGCGAAATTAGGCAGTTCAGCTCTAAGAATGAGTTGCTTTAGTACGAACAAGGGAGATCACAGCAAATTCAAACTTTCCTCGTTTGTCCAATCTAACAAGTTGAACAATTTAGTAACTTTGTTTCATTTCTAATGCAGTTTGTTAAGAAAAGAAACATCTTCATTGTCGAAAAGTGCCCTGTGCAACATAAGCTTGTTCAGCTCTAGGAATGAGGTGCTTTCCTACCATGAGTATAGATCAGAGCAATTTCAAACTTCATTCCTTTGTACAATCCAAAAAGTTGTACAATTTAGTAGCTTTGTTTTATTTCTAATGTAATTTGGTAAGAAAAGAAACATTTTCATTGCTGAACACTGTCCTGTGCGAAATAAGCTTGTTCAGCTCTAGGAATGAGGTGCTTTCTTACGAAGAGTGTATATCATAGCAAGTTCAAACTTCAATCCTTTGTACAATCCAAAAATTTGTACAATTTATTAGCTTAGTTTCATTTCTAACACAGTTTGGTAAGAAAACAAACATCTTCATTGCAGAACACTGTCCTGTGCGAAATAAGCTTCTTCAGCTCTAGGAATGAGGTGATTTCTTACGAAGAGTGTAGATCATAGCAAGTTCAAACTTCATTCATTTGTCCAATCCAAAAAGTTGTACAATTCAGTAGCTTCATTTCATTTCTAATGTAGTTTGGTAAGAAAAGAAACATCTTCATTGCTGAACAGTGTACTGTGCGAAATAAGTCTGTTCAGCTCTAGGAGTGAGTTGCTTTCGTGTGAACACGGGAGATCACAGCAAATTCAAACTTTCCTTGTTTGTAAAATCTAACAACTTGTACAATTTAGTCACTTTGTTTCATTTCTAATGTAGTTTGATAATAAAAGAAACATCTTCCTTGCCGAACACTGTACTGTGCGAAATAAGCTTGTTTAGCTATAGGAATGAGGTGCTTTCCTATCATGAGTATAGATCAGAGCAAGTTCAAACTTCATTCGTTTGTACAATCCAAAAACTTTTACAGTTTAGTAGCTTTGTTTCATTTCTCATGTAGTTTGATAAGAAAAGAAACATCTTCATTGCCAAACACTGTCCTGTGCGAAATAAGCTTGTTCAGCTGTAGGAATGAGGTGCTTTCTTACGAAGAGTGTAGATCAGAGCAATTTCAAACTTCATTCCTTTGTCCAATCCAAAAAGTTGTACAATTTAGGAGCTTCATTTCATTTCTAATGTAGTTTGGTAGAGAAAAGAAACATCTTCATTGCCGAACAGTGTACTGTGCGAAATAAGCCTGTTCAGCTCTAGGAGTGAGTTGCTTTCGTATGAACACAGCAGATCACAGCAAGTTCAAACTTTCCTCCTTTGTACAATCTAACAACTTGTACAATTTAGTAACTTTGTTTCATTTCTAATGTAGTTTGTTAAGAAAAGAAACATCTTCCTTGCCAAACACTGTACTGTGCGAAATAAGCCTGTTCAGCTCCTGGTATGAGTTGCTGTCTTATGCAGAGTGTAGATCAGAGTAAGTTCAAATTTCATTCCTTTGTACAATCCAGCAAGTTGTACAATATTGTAGCTTCGTTTCATTTCTAATGTGGTTCGGTACGTAAAGAAACATGTTCATTGCCGAACACTAAACTATGCGAAATAAGCTTTTCAGCTCTGGTTATGAGTTGCTTTTCTAAGAACAGTGTAGATCACAGTAATAGCAAACTTCATTTGTTTGCACAATCCATCAAGTTGTGCAACTTAGTAACTTCATTTCATTTCTAATGTAGTTTGGTAGGAAAAGAAACATCTTCATTTCTGAACACTGTACTGTGCGAAATAAGCCAGTTCAGCTCTAGGAATGAGTTTCTTTCGTATTAACAAGGGAGATCACGGCAAGTTCAAAGTTTCCTCGTTTGTACAACCTAAGAAGTTGAACAATTAATAACTTTGTTTCATTTCTAATGCAGTTGGTTAGAAATGAAACATCTTCATTGGCAAAAAGTACCCTGTGCAACATAAGCTTGTTAAGCTGTAGGAATGAGGTGCTTTCTTACGAAGAGTGTAGATCAGAGCAAGTTCAAACGTCATTCCTTTGTAAAATCCAAAAAGTTGTACAATTTAGTAGCTTCGTTTCATTTCTAATGTAGTTTGGTAAGAAAGGAAACATCTTCTTTGCTGAACACTGTACAGTGCAAAATAAGCCTGTTGAGCTCTAGGAATGAGTTGCTTTCTTACAAAGAGTGTAGATCAGAGCAAGTTCAAACTTCATTCGTTTGTTCAATCCAACAAGTTTTACAATTTAGTAGCTTTGTTTCATTTCTCATGTAGTTTTGTAAGGAAAGAAACATTTTCATTGCTGAACACTTTCCTGTGCGAAAAAAGCCTGTTCAGCTCTAGGAGTGAGTTGCTTTCGTACGAGCACTGGAGATCACAGAAAGTCAAACTTTCCTCGTTTGTACAATCTAACAACTTGTACAATTAATGACTTCATTTCGTTTCTAATGTAGTTTGATAAGAAAGAAACATCTTCATTGCCGAACACTGTACTGTGCGAAATAAGCTTGTTCAGCTCTAGGAATGAGTTGCTTACTTACGAGGAGTGTAGATCAGAGCAAGTTCAAACTTCATTCCTTTGTACAATACAACAAGTTGTACAATTCAGTAACTTCATTTCATTTCTAATGCAGTTTGGTAAGAAAAGTAAAATCTTCATTGCTGAATATTTTCCTGTGTGAAATAAGCTTGTTCAGCTGTACGAATTAGTGCCTTTCCTACGAAGAGTGTACATCAATGCAAGTTCAAATTTTCCTCAATTGTACAATCTAACAACTTGTACAATTTAGTAACTTCATTTCATTTCTATTGTAGTTTGATAAGAATAGAAACATCTTCATTGCCCAACACTGTACTGTGCAAAATAACCTGTTCAGCTCTAGGAATGAGTTGCTTTCTTACGAACAGTGTAGATCACAGCAAGTTCAAATTTCATTACTTTGTACAATCCAACAAGTTGTACAATTTTTAGTGGCTTCGTTTCATTTCTAATGTGGTTTGGTACTTAAAGAAACATGTTCATTGCTGAACACCTTAATGTGCAAAATAAGCTTCTTCAGCTCTGGGTATGAGTTGCTTTCCTATGAAGAGTGTAGATCACAGTAAGATCAAACTTCATTCGTTTGCACAATCCATCAATTTGTGCAATTTAGTAAGTTCATTTCATTTCGAATGTAGTTTGGTAGGAAAAGAAACATCTTCAGTTCTGAACACTGTACTGTGCGAAATAAGCCAGTTCAGCACTAGGAATGAGTTGCTTTCGTACAAACAAGGGAGATCATGACAAGTTCAAAGTTTCCTTGTTTGTACAATCTAAGAAGTTGTACAATTTACTAACTTCATTTCATTTCTAATGCAGTTTGGTAAGAAAAGAAACATCTTCATTGCCATACACTGTCTTGTGTGAAATAAGCTTCAGCTCTAGGAATGAGGGGCTTTCTTATCAAGAGTGTAGATCAGAGCATGTTCAAACTTCATCTTTTTATCTAATCCAAAAAGTTGTTCAATTTAGTAGCTTCATTTTATATCTAATGTAGTTTGGTAAGAAAAGAAACATCTTCATTGCTGAACACTGTACAGTGCAAAATAAGCCTGTTCAGCTCTAGGAGTGAGTTGCTTTCGTACAAGCACCGGACATCACATCAAGTTCCAACTTTCCTCATTTGTACAACCTAACAACTTGTACAATTAATGACTTCATTTCGTTTCTAATGTAGTTTGATAAGAAAAGAAACATCTTCATTTCTGAACACTGTACTGTGCGAAATAAGCCTGTTCCACTCTAGGAATGAGTTGCTTTGCTACAAACAAGGCAGATTACAGCAAGTTCAAATTTCCTCGTTTGTACAATCTAAGAAGTTTTACAATTTAGTAACTTCATTTCATTTCTAATGTAGTTTGTTAAGAAATGAAACATGTTCATTGTCGTACACTGTCTTGTGCTAAATAAGCTTCAGCTCTAGGAATGAGGTCCTTTCTTATGAAGAGTGTACATCAGAGCAATTTCAAACTTGATTCCTTTGTCTAATCCAAAAAGTTGTACAATTTAGTAGCTTCATTTCATTTCTAATGTAGTTTGGTAAGAAAGCAAACATCTTCATTGCCGAACTGTGTACTGTGTGAAATAAGCCTGTTCAGCTCTAGGAGTGAGATGTTTTCGTATGAACATGGGAGATCATAGCAAGTTCAAACTTTCCTTATTTGTACAATCTAACAACTTGTACAATTTAGTAAATTCGTCTCATTTCTAATGTAGTTTGATAAGAAAACAAACATCTCCCTTGCCGAACACTATATTGTGCGAAATAAGCCTGTTCACCTCTAGGAATGAGTTGCTTTCTTACGAAGAGTGTAGATCAGAGCAAGTTCAAATTTCATTCCTCTGTCAAATCCAAAAACTTGTACAATTTAGTAGTTTCATTTCATTTCTCATGTAGTTTGGTAAGAAAAGAAACATCTTCATTACTGAAGACCTGCCTGTGCGAAATAAGCTTTTCAGCTCTAGGAAGGACGTGCTTTCTTACGAAGACTGTAGATAAGAGCAAGTTCAAATTTCATTCCTTTGTACAATCCAACAAGTTGTACAATTTAGTAGCTTCATTTCATTTCTAATGTGGTTTGGTATGTAAAGAAATATGTTCATTGCCGAACACTGTACTGTGTGAAATAAGCTTCTTCAGCTCTGGGTATGAGTTGCCTTCCTACGAACAGTGTAGATCACAGTAAGATCAAACTTCATTATTTTGCACAATCCATTAAGTTGTGCAAGTTAATAACTTCGTGTCATTTCTAATGTAATTTGATAAGAAAAGAAACATCTTCATTGCCAAACACTGTATGTGCGAAAGAAGCCTGTTCAGCTCTATGAATGAGTTGCTTTCTTACCAAGAGTTTAGATCAGACCAAGTTCAAATTTCATTCGTTTGTAAAATCCAAAAAGTTGTGCAATTTAGTAGCTTCTTTCATTTCTCATGAAGTTTGATAAGAAAAGAAACATCTTCATTGCCGAACAGTGTACTGTGCGAAATAAGCTTGTTCAGCTCTAGGAATGATGCACTTTCCTACCATGAGTGTAGATCAGAGCAAGTTCAAACTTCATTTCTTTTTACAATCCAAAAAGTTGTACAATTTTGTAGCTTCATTTCATTTCTATTGTAATTTGGGAAGAAAAGACACATCTTCATTCCCAAACACTGTACTGTGTGAAATAAGCCTGCTGAGCTCTAGGAGTGAGTTGCTTTCATAAGAACACAGGAGATCACAGCAAGTTCAAACTTTCCTCGTTTGTACAATCTATGAAGTTGTACAATTTATTTGCTTCGTTTCATTTCTAATGCAGTTTGGTAAGAAAAGAAACATCTTCATTGCTGAACACTGTACTGTGGGAAATAATTTGTTCAGCTCTAGGAATGACGTGCTTTCCTCAGAAGAGTGTACATCACAGCAAGTTCAAACTTCATTACTTTGTACAATCCAAAAAGTTGTACAATTTACTAGGTTTGTTTCATTGCTAATGTAGTTTGGTAAGAAAAGAAACATCTTTATTTCGGTACACTCTCTTGTGCTAAATAAGCTTCAGCTCTAGGAATGAGGTGCCTTCTAACGAAGAGTGTAGATCAGAGCAAGTTCAAACTTCATTCCTTTGTATAATCCAAGAAGTTGTACAATTTAGTAGCTTCATTTCACTTCTAATGTAGTTTGGTAAGAAAGGAAACATTTTCATTGCTGAACACTGTCCTGTGTGAAATAAGCTTGTTCAGCTCTAGGAATGAGGTGCTTTCTTACGAAGAGTGTAGAACAGAACAACTTCAAACTTCATACCTTGTACAATCCCAAAAGTTGTACAATTTATTAGCTTCATTTAATTTCTAATGTAGTTTGGTAAGAAAAGAAATATCTTCATTGTCGAACACTGTACTGTGGAAATAAATTGTTCCGCTCTAGGAATGAGTTGCTTTCGTATGAACACGGGAGATCACAGCAAGTTCAAACTTTCCTTGTTTGTACAATCCAAAACGTTGTAAAACTTCATTCCTTTGTACATTCCAACAAGTGGTACAATTTAGTAGTTACGTTTCATTTCTAATGTGGTTTGGTACATAAAGAAACATGTTCATTTCTGAACACTGTACTGTGCGAAATAAGCTTCTGCTCTGGGTATGAGCTGCTTTCCTATGAACAGTGTAGATCACAGTAAGTTCAATCTTCATTCGTTTTCACAATCCATCAAGTTGTGCAATTTAGTAACTTCATTTCATTTCTAATGTGGTTTGGTAGGAAAAGAAACATCTTCATTTCTGAACACTGTCCTGTGAGAAATAAGCCAGTTCAGCTCTAGGAATGAGTAGCTTTCGTATTCGTACGAAAAAGGGAGATCACAGCCAGTTCAAACTTTCCTCGTTTGTACAATCTAACAAGTTGTATGATTTAGTAACTTCGTTTCATTTCTAATGAAGTTTTATAAAAAAAGAAACATCTTCATTGCAGAAAAGTACCCTGTGCAACATAAGCTTGTTCAGCTGTAGGAATGATGTTCTTTCCTACCTTGAGTGTAAGTCAGAGCAAGTTCAAATTTCATTCCTTTGTAGAATCCGAAAAGTTGTACAATTTAGTAGCTTCGTTTCATTTCTAATGTAGTTTTGTAAGAAAAGAAACATTTTTATTGCCAAACACTCTCCTGTGCGAAATAAGCTTGTTCAGCTCCAGGAATGAGGTGCTTTCTTACGAACAGTGTAGATCATACCAAGTTCAAACTTCATTCCTTTGTACAATCCAAAAATTTGTAGAATTTGTTAGCTTAGTTTCATTTCTAACACAGTTTGGTAAGAAAAGAAACATCTTCATTGCCGTACACTGTCTTGTTCGAAATAAGCTGCAGCTCTAGGAATGAGGTGCTTTCTTACGAAGAGTGTAGATCAGAGCAAGTTCGAACTTCATTCCTTTGTACCATCTAAAAATTGTACAATTTAGTAGCTTCGTATCATTTCTAATGTAGTTTGGTAAGAAAAGAAACATCTTCATTGCTGAACACTGTACTGTGAGAAATAAGCCTGTTTAGCTCTAGGAGTGAGTTGCTTTCGTATGAACATGGGAGATCACAGCAAGTTCAATCTTTCCTCGTTTGTACAATCTATCAAGTTGTACAATTTAGTAACTTCATTTCATTTCTAATGCATTTTGGTAAGAAAGAATCATCTTCATTGCCGAACACTGTCTTGTGTGACATAAGCTTGTCCACCTCTAGGAATGAGATCTTTCTTACAAAGAGTGTTGAACAGAGAAAGTTTAAACTTCATTCGTTTGTACAATCCAACAAGTTGTACGATTTGGTAGCTTTGATTCATTTGTAATGTAGTTTGGTAAGAAGTCAATCATCTTCATTTCTAAACATGGTCTTGTGCGAAATAAGCTTCTTCAGCTCTAGGAATGAGTTCCTTTCCTACGAAGATTGTAGATCAGAGCAAGTACAAACTTCATTCCTTTGTACATGCCAAAAATTTGTAGAATTTATTAGCTTCGTTTCATTTCTAATGTAGTTTGCTAGGAAAAGAATCATCTTCATTTCTGAACACGGTCTTGTGTGAAATAAGCTTGTTCAGCTCCAGGAATGAGTTCCTTTCGTAAGAAGATTGTAGATCAGATCAAGTTCAAACTTCATTTGTACAATCCAACAAGTTGTACAATTTAGTAGCTTTGTTTCATATCTAATGTGGTTTGGTACATAAAGAAACATGTTCATTGCCCAACACTGTACTGTGCGAAATAAACTTCTTCAGCTCTGGGTATGAGTTGCTTTCCTATGAAGAGTGTAGAACACAGTAAGACCAAACTTCATTCATATGCACAATCCATGAAGTTGTGCAATTTATAACTTCGTTTCATTTCTAATGTAGTTTGGTAGGAAAAGAAACATCTTAATTTCTGAACACTGTACTGTGCAAAGTAAGCCAGTTCACCTCTAGGAAAGAGTTGCTTTCATACGAACAAGGGAGATCACAGCAAGTTCAAACTTTCCTCGTTTGTACAACCTAACAAGTTGTAAAATTTAGTAACTTCGTTTCATTTCTAATGCAGTTTGGTAAGAAAAGAAACATCTTCATTGCTGAAAAGTGCCCTGTGCAACATAAGCTTGTTCAGCTCTAGGAATGAGGTGCGTCCTACCGTGAGTATAGACCAGTGCAAGTTCTAACTTCTTTCCTTTGTAAAATCCTGCAAGTTGTACAATTTAATAGCTTCATTTAATTTCTAATGTGGTTTGGTACGTAAAGAAACATGTTCATTGCCGAACACTGTACTGTGCGAAATAATCTTCTTCAGCTCTGGGTATGAGCTGCTGTCCTATGAACAGTGTAGATCACAGTAAGTTCAAACTTCATTCGTTTTCACAATCCATCAAGTTGTGCAATTTAGTAACTTTGTGTTATTTCTAATGTAGTTTGGTAAGAAAAGAAAAAAAATCTCCATTTCTGAACACTGTCCTGTGAGAAATAAGCCAGTTCAGCTCTAGGAATGAGTAGCTTTCGTATTCGTACGAACAAGGGAGATCACAGAAAGTTCAAACTTTCCGTGTTTGTACAGTCTAACAAGTTTTACAATTTAGTAACTTCATTTCATTTCTAATGCACTTTTATAAGAAAAGAAACATCTTCATTGCCGAAAAGTACCCTGTGCGACATAAGCTTGTTCAGCTGTACGAATGATGTGCTTTCCTACCGTGAGTGTAGATCAGAGCAAGTTCAAACTTCATTCCTTTGTAGAATCCGAAAAGTTGTACAATGTAGTAGATTCGTTTCATTTCTATTGTAGTTTTGTAAGAAAAGAAACATCTTCATTGCCAAACCCTGTCCTGTGCAAAATAAGCTTGTTCAGCTCAGGAATGAGGTGCTTTCTTACAAACAGTGTAGATCATAGCATGTTCAAACTTCATTCCTTTGTACAATCCAAAAATTTGTAGAATTTATTAGCTTGGTTTCATTTCTAACGCCGTTTGGTAAGAAAAGAAACATCTTCATTTCCAAACACTGTCCTGTGTGAAATAATGTTGTTCAACTCTAGGAATGAGTTGATTTCTCACAAACACCGGACATCACAGCAAGTTCAAATTTACCTCGTTTGTAAAATCTAACAAGTTGTACAATTTAGTACCTTCGTTTCATTTCTAATGCAGTTCGGTAAGAAAAGAAACATCTTCATTTCCTAACATTGTCTTGTGCGAAATAAGCTTGTTCAGCTCTAGGAATGATGTCCTTTCTAGGACTGAGTTGCTTTTGTAGGAACATGGGAGATGAGGTGCTTTTCTGCATAGAGTGTAGATCAAATCAAGTTCAAATTTCGTTCCTTGGTACAATTCAAAAAATTGTACTATTTAGTAGCTTCGTTTCATTGCTAATGTAGTTTGGTAAGAAAAGAAACATCTTCATTGCCGAAACGTGCCCTGTGCAACATAAGCTTGTTCAGCTCTAGGAATGAGGTGCGTCCTTCCATTAGTGTAGATCAGTGCAAGTTCGAACTTCTTTCCTTTGTAAAATCCTACAAGTTGTACAATTTAGTAGCTTCATTTCATTTCTAATGTGGTTTGGTATGTAACGAAACATGTTGATTGCTGAACGCTGTACTGTGCGAAATAAGCTTCTTTAGCTCTGGGTGTGAGTTGCTTTCCTACAAACAGTATAGATCACAGTAAGATCAAACTTTATTCGTTTGCACAATCCATCAAGCTGTGCAATTTAGTAACTTCCTTTCATTTCTAATGTAGTTTGGTAGGAAAAGAAACATCTTCATTTCTGAATACTGTCCTGTGTGAAATAAGCTTGTTCAGCTCTACGAATGAGGTATTTTCTTACAAAGATGTAGAACAGAGCAAATTCAAACTTCATACCTTTGTACAATCCCAAACGTTGTGCAATTTAGTAGCTTCGTTTCAAATTTAATGTCGTTTCGTAAGAAAAGAAACATCTTCATTTCTGAACTGTGTCTTGTGCTAAATGAGCTTCAGCTCTAGGAATGAGGTGCTTTCTCACGAAGAGTGTAGATCAGAGCAAATTCAAACCTAATTGCTTTGTATAATCCAAAAAGTTGTACAATTTATTAGCTTTATTTAATTTCTAATGTAGTTTGGTACGAAAAGAAACATCTTCATTGCCTAACACTGTCCAGTGTGAAATAAGCTTTGCAGCTCTAGGAATGAGGAGCTTTCCTACCAAGAGTGTAGATCAGAGAAAGTTCTAAATTCATTCTTTGTACAATCCAAAAAGTTGTAAAATGTAGTAGCTTCATTTCATTTCTAATGTAGTTTGGTAAGAAAAGAAACACATCTTCATTGCCGAACACTGTCTTGTGCTGAATAAGCTTGTTCAGTTCTTGGAATGAGTTCTTTTCCTACAAAGAGTGTAGATCACAGCAAGTTCAAACTTCATTTGTTTGTACAATCCAACAAGTTTTATGATTTAGTAGCTTTGTTTCATTTCTAATGTAGTTTGGAAAAAAAAAAACATCTTCATTTCTGAACATGGTCTTGTGTGAAATAAGCTTGTTCAGCTGCAGGAATGAGTTCGTTTCCTACGAAGATTGTGGATGAGAGCAAGTTCAAACTTCATTCCTTTGTATAATCCAACAAGTTGTACAATTTAGTAGCTTTGTTTCATTTCTAATGTGGTTTGGTATGTAAAGAAACATGTTCATTGCCAAACACTGTACTGTGCGAAATAAGCTTCTTCAGCTCTGGGTATGAGTTCTTTCCTACGAACAGTGTAGATCACAGTAAGATCAAACTTCATTCGTTTGCGCAATCCATTAAGTTGTGCAATTTAATAACTTTGTTTCATTTCTAATGTAGTCGGGTAGGAAAAGAAACATCTTCATTTCTGAACACTGTACTATGCGAAATAAGCCAGTTCAGCTCTAGGAATGAGTTGCTTTTGTATGAACAAGGGAGATCACAGCAAGTTCAAACTTTCCTCGTTGGTACAATCTAATAAGTTTTAAAATTTAGTTACTTCGTTTCATTTCTAATGTAGTTTGGTAAGAAAAGAAACATCTTTATTGCTGAACACTGTCTTGTGCTAAATAAGCTTCACCTCTAGGAATGAGTTGCTTTCTAACGAAGAGTGTAGATAAGAGCAAGTTCAAACTTCATTCATTGGTACAATCCAACAAGTTGTATGATTTAGTAGCTTTGTTTCATTTCTAATGTAGTTTGGTAAGGAAATAAACATCTTCATTGCCTAATAAGGTCTTGTGTGAAATAAGCTAGTTCAGCTTAGGAATGAGTTCGTTCCCTACGAAGTTTGTAGATCAGAGCAAGTTCAAACTTCATTCCTTTGTACAATCGAACAAGTTGTAAAATTTAGCAGCTTCGTTTCATTTCTAATGTGGTTTGGTATGTAAAGAAACATGTTCATTGCTGAACACTGTACTGTGTGAAATAAGCTTGCTTAGCTCTAGAAATGAGTTGCCTTCCAGCGAAGTGTAGATCACAGGAAGTTCAAACTTTCCTCCTCTGTACAACATAATAAGTTCTTCAATTTAGTAACTCCCTTTCATTTCTAATGCAGTTTGGTAAGAAAAGAAACATCTTCATTTCCGAACAGTGTCTTGTGCGAAATAAGGTTGTTCAGCTCTAGGAATGATTTCCATTCCTATGAAGAGTGAAGATCACTGCAAGTTAAGCTTCATTCGTTTGTACAGTCCAAAGAGTTCTACAACTTAGTAGCTTCATTTCATTTCTAATGTCGTTTGGTAAGAAAAGAAACGTCTTCATTATCAAACAGTGTCCTGTGTGAAAGACGCTTGTTCAGCTCTAGGCATGAGGGGCTTTCCTACCTTAAGTGTAGATCAGAGCAAGTTCAAACTCCATTCCTTCGTACAATCCAAAAAGTTGTATCATTTAGTAGCTTCATTTCATTTCGAATGTGGTTTGGTAAGAAAAGAAACATCTTCTTTGCCGAACAGTGTCCTGTGTGAAATGAGCTTGTTCAGCTCTAGGAATGAGGTGCTTTCCTACCATGAGTGTAGATCAGGGCAAGTTCAAACTTCATTCCTTTGTATAATTCAAAAAGTTATACAATTTAGTAGCTTCATTTCATTTCTAATATAGTTTAGTAAGAAAAGAAACATCTTCAATGCTAAACATTGTCCTGTGTGAAATAAGCTTGTTCAGCTCTAGGATTGAGGTGTTTTCTTACGAAGAGCATAGAACAGAGCAAGTTCAAACTTCATACCTTTGTACAATCCCAAAAGTTGTACAATTTAGTAGCTTCATGTCATTTCTAATGTAGTTTGGTAAGAAAAGGAACATCTTCATTGCTGTACACTGTCCTATGCGAAATAAGCTTGTTCAGCTCTAGGAATGAGGTGCTTTCTTACAAAGAGTGTAGAACAGAGGAAGTTCCAACTTCATACCTTGGTACAATCCCAGAAGCTGTACAATTTAGTAGCTTCGTTTTATTTCTAATGTAATTTGGTAAGAAAAGAAACATCTTCATTGCTGAACACTGTACTGTGGAAATAAATTGTTCAGCTCTAGGAATGAGGTGCTTTTCTACACAGAGTGTAGATAACAGCAAGTTCAAACTTCATTCATTGGTAAAATGCAACAAGTTGTACAATTTAGTAGCTTTGTTTCATTTCTCATCTAGTTTGGTAAGAAAGGAAACATCTTCATTGACGAACACTGTCCTGTGCAAAATAAGCTTGTTCAGCTCTAGGAATGAGGTGCTTTCTTTACAAAGGCTGTAGATCACAGCAAGTTCAAACTTCATTCCATTGTACAATCCAACAGGTTGTACAATTTAGTAGCTTCCTTTCATTTCTAATCTGGTTTGGTACGTAAAGAAACATGTTCATTGCTGAACACTGTACTGTGCGAAATAAGCTTCTTCAGCTCTGGGTATGAGTTGCTTTCCTGCGAACAGTGTAGGTCACAGTTAGATCAAACTTCATTCATTTGCACAATCCATCCAGTTTTGCAATTTAGTAATTTCGTTTCATTTCTAATGTAGTTTGGTAGGAAAAGAAACATCTTCATTTCTGAACACTAAACTGTGCGAAATAAGTCAGTTCAGCTCTAGGAATGAGTTGCTTTCGTACGAACAAGGGAGATCACAGCAAGTTCAAACATTCCTCGTTTGTACAATCTAAGAAGTTGTACAGTTTAGTAACCTCATTTCATTTCTAATGCAGTTTGGAAAGAAAAGAAACATCTTCATTTCCGAACAGAGTCTTGTGCGAAATAAGCTTGTTTAGCTCTAGGAATGAGTTGCCTTCCAGCAAAAAGTGTAGATCACAGGAAGTTCAGACTATCCTCGTTTATACAACCTAATAAGCTGTTCAATTTAGTAACTTCGTTTCATTTCTAATGCAGTTTGGCAAGAAAA
The DNA here is from genome assembly GCA_004027895.1 of Orientallactaga bullata. Classification (NCBI taxonomy): domain Eukaryota; kingdom Metazoa; phylum Chordata; class Mammalia; order Rodentia; family Dipodidae; genus Orientallactaga; species Orientallactaga bullata. Next base: position 24,985 of record PVKW010017040.1, read on the forward strand.
GAAACATCTTCATTCCCGAACACTGTCTTGTGTGAAATAAGATGCAGCTCTAGAAATGAGGTGCTTTCTAACGAAGAGTGTAGATCAGAGCAAGTTCAAACTTCATTCCTTTGTACAATCCCAAAAGTTGTACAATTTAGTAGCTTCATTTCATTTCTAATGTAGTTTGGTAAGAAAAGAAACATCTTCATTGCCGAACACTGTGCTGTTGAAATAAATTGTTCAGCTCTAGGAATGAGTTGCTTTCGGAAGAACACGGGAGATCACAGCAAGTTCAAACTTTCCTTGTTTGTACAATCCAAAACGTTGTACAATTTATTAGCTTCTTTTGATTGCTAATGTAGTTTGGTAAGAATAGAGACATCTTTATTTCCGAACACTGTCTTGTGCTAAATAAGGTTCAGCTGTAGGAATGAGGTGCTTTCTAACAAAGAGTGTAGATCAGAACAAGTTCAAACTTCATTCCTTTGTATAATCCAAAAAGTTGTACAATTTAGTAGGCTCGTATCATTTCTAATGTAGTTTGGTAAGAAAAGAAACATCACAGCCAAACACTGTCCAGTGCGAAATAACCTTGTTCAGCTCTAGGAATGAGGTGCTTTTATACACAGAGTGTAGATTGCAGCAAGTTCAAACTTCGTTCATTTGTACAATCCAACAAGTTGTATGATTTAGAAGCTTTGTTTCATTTCTAATGTAGTTTGGTAAGAAAAGAATCATCTTTATTTCTGAACATGGTCTTGTGCGAAATAAGCTTCTTCAGCTCTAGGAATGAGTTCCTTTCCTACGAAGATTGTAGATCAGAGCGAGTTCAAAATTCATTCCTTTGTAAAATCCAACAAGTTGTACAATTTTGTAGCTTCGTTTGATTTCTAATGTGGTTTGGTATGTAAAGCAACATGTTCAATGCTGAACACTGTACTGTGCGAAATAAGCTTCTTCAGGTCTGGGTATGAGCTGCTTTCCTACGAACAGCGTAGATCACAGTAAGTTCAAACTTCATTCATTTGCACAATCCGTCAAGTTGTGCAATTTAGTAACTTCGTTTCATTTCTAATGTAGTTTGGTAGGAAAAGAAACATCTTCATTTCTGAACACTGTACTGTGTGAAATAAGCCAGTTCAGCTCTGGGAATGAGTTGCTTTCATACAAACAAGGGAGATCACAGCAAGTTCAAACTTTCCTCGTTTGTACAATCTAACAAGTTGTACAATTTAGTAACTTCATTTCATTTCTAATGCATTTTGGTAAGAAAGAATCATCTTCATTGCCAAAAAGTGCCCTGTGCGACATAAGCTGGTTCAGCTCTAGGAATGATGTGCTTTCCTACCATGAGGGTAGATTAGAGCAAGTTCAAACTTCATTCATTTGTACCATCATAAACGTTGTACAATTTAGTAGCTTTGTTTTATTTCTAATGTAGTTTTGTAAGAAAAGAAACATCTTCATTGCCAAACCCTGTCCTGTGCGAAATAAGATTGTTCAGCTCTAGGAATGAGGTGCTTTCTTATGAACAGTGTAGATCAGAGCAAGTTCAAACTTCAATATTTTGTACAATCCAAAAAGTTGTACAATCTAGTAGCTTTATTTCATTTCTAATGTTGCTTGCTAAGAAAAGAAACATCTTCATTTCCAAACACTCTCCTGTGTGAAATAAGCTTGTTCGGTTCTAGGAATGAGGTGCTTTTTTATAAAGAGTGTAGAACAGGGCAAGTTCAAACTTCATTCCTTTGTACAATCCAAAAAGTTGTACAATTTCATAGCTTTGTTTCATTTCTAATGTAGTTTGGAAAGGAAAGAATCATCTTCATTTCCGAAGAGTGTCTGGTGTGAAATAAGCTTGTACAGCTGTAGAAATTAGGTGCTTTCTTACGAACATAGTAGATCAGAGCAAGTTCAAACTTCATTCCTTTGTACAATCCAAAAAATGTACAATTCATTAGCTTTGTTTCATTTCTAATGTTGTTTGGTAAGAAAGAAAGATCTTCATTGCCGAACATTGTCTTCTGTGACATAAGCTTGTTCAGCTCTAGGCATAAGGTGCTTTCTTACAAAGAGTGTAGAACAGTGAAAGTTCAAACTTCATTTGTTTGTACAATCCAACAAGTTGTATGATTTAGTCGCTTTGATTCATTTCTAATGTAGTTTGGTAAGAAAAGAAACTTCTTCATTGCTGAACACTGTCCTGTGCGAAATAAGCCTGTTTAGCTCTAGGAATGAGGTCCTTTCTTATGAAGAGTGTTGATCAGAGCAAGTTCAAACTTCATTCCTTTGTATAATGCAAAAATTTGTACAATTTAGTAGCTTCCTTTCATTTCTGATGTACTTTGGTAAGAAAAGAAACATCTTCATTGCTGAACACTGTCCTGTGTGAAATAAGCTTGTTCAGCTCTAGGAATGAGGTGCTTTCTTATGAAGAGTGTAGAACAGAGCCAGTCCAAACTTCAAACATTTGTACAATTCCAAAATGTGTATAATTTGGTACCTTCATTTCTTTTCTAATGCAGTCTGGTAAAAAAAGAAACATCTTCATTGCCAAACACTGTACTGTGGAAATAAATTGTTCAGGTCTAGGAATGAGTTGCTTTCATATGTACACGGGATATGAGGTGCTATTCTACGCAGAGTGTACATAAGAGCAAGTTCAAACTTCATTCCTTGGTACAATTCAAAAAATTGTGCTATTTAGTAGCTTCGTTTCATTGCTAATGTAGTTTGGTAAGAAAAGAAACTTCTTCATTGCCAAACACTGTCTTGTGCTAAATAAACTTCAGCTCTAGGAAGTAGGTGCTTTCTTATGAAAAGTGTAGATCAGAGCAAGTTCAATCTTCATTCCTTTGTACAATCCAAAAAGTTGTACAAATTATTAGCTTCGTTTCATTTCTAATGTGGTTTGGTAAGAAAAGAAACAACTTCATTGCCGAACACTGTACTGTGTGAAATAAGCCTCTTCAGCTCTAGGAGTGAGTTGCTTTTGTACGAACAAAGGGGATCACAGCAAGTTCAAACTTTCCTCTTTTGTACAATCTAACAACTTGTATGATTTAATAACTTCGTTTCATTTCTAATGTAGTTTGGTAAGAAAAGAAACATCTTTATTTCCGAACACTGTCTTGTGCTTAGTAAGCTTCACCTCTAGGAGTGAGGTGCTTTGTAACGAAGAGTGTAGATCAGAGCAAGTTCAAACTTCATTCGTTTTTACAATCCAACAAGTTGTATAATTTAGTAGCTTTGTTTCATTTCTAATGTAGTTTGGTAAGAGAAGTATCATCTTCATTTCCGAACACAGTCTTGTGCGAAATAAGCTTGTTAAGCTCTAGGAAAGAGTTCGTTTCCTATGAAGATTGTAGATCAGAGCAAGTTTAAACTTCATTCCTTTGTACAATGCAAAAAATTTTACAATTTAGTAGCTTCGTTTCATTTCTAATGTGGTTTGGTACGTAAAGAAACATGTTCATTGTTGAACACTGTACTGTGCAAAAAAAGCTTCTACAGCTCTGCGTATGAGTCGCTTTCCTACGAACAGTGTAGATCACAGTAAAATCAAACTTCATTCATTTGCACAATCCATCAAGTTGTGCAATTTAGTAACTTCATTTCTTTTCTAATGTAGTTTGGTAGGAAAAGAAACGTCTTCATTTCTGGACAGTGTACTGTGCGAAATTAGCCAGTTCAGCTCTATGAATGAGTTGGTTTTGTACGGACAAGGGAGATCACAGCAAGTTTAAACTTTTCTCGTTTGTACAATATAAGAAGTTGTACAATTTAGTATATTCATTTCATTTCTAATGAAGTTTGGTAAGAAAAGAAACATCATCATTACCGAAAAGTGCCCTGTGTGACATAAGCTTGTTCAGGTGCAGGAATGAGGCACTTTCCTACCATGGGTGTAGATCAGAGCAAGTTCAAACGTCATTTCTTTTTACAATCCAAAAAGTTGTACAATTTCATAGCTTCATATCATATCTATTGTAATTTGGGAAGAAAAGAAACATCTTTATTCCTGAACACTGTACTGTGCGAAATAAGCCTGTTCAGCTCTAGGAGTGAGTTGCTTTCCTACGAAGAGGGTAGGTCACAAAAAGTTCAAACATCATTAATTTGTAAAATCCAACAATTTGTATGATTTAGTAGTTTTGTTTCATTTCGAATGTAGTTTCGTAAGAAAAGAAACATCTTCATTCCCGAGCACTGTACTTTGTGAAATAACTGTGTTCAGCTCTAGGAATGATTTCCTTTCCTACGAACAGTGATGATCACAGCAAGTTCAAACTTCATTCTTTTGTAAAGGCCAAAAAGTTCTACAACTTAGTAGCTTCATTTCATTTCTAATGTAGTTTGGTAAGAAAAGAAACATCTTCATTGCCGAACACTGTCTTGTGCTAAATAAGCTTCAGCTCTAGGAATGAGGTGCTTTTTAATGAAGAGTGTAGAGCAGAGCAAGTTCAAACTTCATTCCTTTGTATAATTCAAAAAGTTGTACAACTTGGTAGCTTCACTTCATTTCTAATGTAGATTGGTAAGAAAAGAAACATCTTCATTGCTGAACACTGTCCCGTGTGAAATAAGCTTGTTCAGCGCTAGGAATGAGGTGTTTTCTTACAAAGGGTGTAGAACAGAGCAAGTTCAAACTTCATACCTTTGTACAATCCCAAAAGTTGTACAATTTAGTAGCTTAATTTCATTTCTAATGTAGTTTGGTAAGAAAAGAAACATCTTCATTGCCGAACACTGTACTGTGGAAATAAATTGTTCAGCTCTAGGAATGAGTTGCTTTTGGAAGAACACGGGAGATCACAGCAAGTTCAAACTTTCCTTGTTTGTACAATCCAAAACGTTGTACAATTTGTTAGCTTCTTTTCATTACTAATGTAGTTTGGTAAGAATAGAAACATCTTTATTTCCCAACACTGTCTTGTGCTAAATAAGGTTCAGCTGTAGGAATGAGGTGCTTTCTAACAAAGAGTGTAGATCAGAACAAGTTCCAACTTCATTCCATTGTACAATCCAACAAGTTGTATAATTTAGAAGCTTTGTTTCATTTCTAATGTATGTTGGTAAGAAAAGAATCATCTTTATTTCCGAACACGGTCTTGTGCGAAATAAGCTTCTTCAGCTCTAGAAATGAGTTCCTTTCCTATGAAGATTGCAGATCAGAGCGAGTTCAAAATTAATTCCTTTGTAAAATCCAACAATTTGTACAATTTAGTAGCTTCGTTTGATTTCTAATGTGGTTTGGTATGTAAAGAAACATGTTCAATGCCGAACACTGTACTGTGCGAAATAAGCTTCTTCAGCTCTGAGTATGAGCTGCTTTTCTACGAACAGTGCAGATCACAGTAAGTTCAAACTTCATTCGTTTGCACAATCCATCAACTTGTGCAATTTAGTAACTTCATTTCATTTCTAATGTAGTTTGGTAGGAAAAGAAACATCTTCCTTTCTAAACACTGTACTGTGCAAAAATAAGCCAATTCAGCTCTAGGAATGAGTTTCTTTCATACGAACAAGGGAGATCACAGCAATTTCAAACTTTCCTCGTTTGTACAATCTAACAAGTTATACAATTTAGTAACTTCATTTCATTTCAAACTTCATACCTTTGTAAAATACAAAAATTTGTACAATTTTTAGCTTAGTTTCATTTCTAATGTAGTTTGGTAAGAAAAGAAACACCTTCATTGCCGATCACGGTACTGGGCGAAATAATCCTGTTCAGCTCTACGAGTGAGTTGCTTTCGTATGAACAAGGGAGATCACAGGAAGTTCAAACTTTCCTCCTTTGTGCAATCAAACATGTTTTATGATTTAGTAGATTCGTTTCATTTCTAATGTAGTTTGGTAAGCAAAGAAACATCTTCATTTCCAAACTCTGTACTGTGTGAAATACGCCTGTTCAGCTCTAGGAATGAGGTGCTTTCCTACAAAGAGTGTAGTTCACAGCAACTTCAAACTTCAATCGTTTGTATAATCCAACATGTTGTATGATTTAGTAGCTTCCTTTCATTTCCAATGTAGTTTGTAAGAAAAGAAATATCTTCATTGATGAACACGGTACTGTGGGAACTAAATTGTTCAGCTCTAGGAATGAGTTGCTTTCGTATGAACACGGGAGATCACAGCAAGTTCAAACTTTTCTTGTTTGTACAATCTGACAAGTTGTACAATTTAGTAACTTCGTTTCATTTCTAATGTAGATTGGTAAGAAAAGAAACATCTTCATTGCCAACCATTGTACTGTGCAAAATAAGCTTCTTTAGCTCTAGGAATGAGTTGCCCTCCAGCGAAAAGTGTAGATCACAGGAAGTTCAAACTGTCCTTGCTTGTGCAACCTAATAAGTTGTTCAATTTAGTAACTTCGTTTCATTTCTAATGTAGTTTGATAAGAAAAGAAACATCTTCATTGCCGAAAATGGTACTGTGCGAAATAAGCCTGTTCAGCTCTAGGAATGAGTTCCTTTCTTACGAAGAGTGTAGAACAGAGCAAGTTCATATTTCATTCCTTTGTACGATCCAAAAAGTTGTACAATTCAGTAGCTTCACTTCATTTCTCATGTAGTTTGGGAAGAAAGGAAACATCTTCATTGCTGAACACTTTCCTATGTGAAATAAGCTTGTTTAGCTCTAGGATTGAGATGCTTTCTTACAAAGACTGTAGATCACAGCAAGTTCAAGCTTCATTCCATTGTACAATCCCAAAAGTTGTATAATTTATTAGCTTTGTTTCATTTGTAATGCAGTTTGTTAAGAAAAGGAACATCTTTGCCGAACACTGTACTGTGCGAAATAAGCGTGTTCAGCTCTAGGAAGGAGGTGCTTCCTTACGAAGAGTGTAGATCACAACAAGTTCAAACTTCAATATTTTGTACAATCCAAAAAGTTGTACAATTTAGTAGTTTCATTTCATTTCTAATGTAGTTTGTTAAGAAAACAAACATCTTCATTTCTGAACAGTGTCTGTGTGAAATAAGCCTGATCAGCTCTAGGAATGAGGTGTGTTCTTATGAAGAGTTTAGATCACAGCAGTTCAAACGTCAATATTTTGTACAATCCAAAAAGTTGTACAATTTAGTAGCTTCATTTCATTTCTAATGTAGTTTGGTAAGAAAAGAAACATCTTCATTGCTGAACACTCTCTTGTGCCAAATGAGCTTGTGCAGCTCTAGGAATGAGGTGCTTTCCAAGGAAGAGTGTAGATCACAGCAAGTTCAAACATCAATCTTTGGTAAAATCCAAAAAGTTGTACAATTTAGTAGCTTTGTTTCATTTCTAATGTAGTTTGGTAAGAAAAGAAACATCTTCATTTCCGAATAGTGTCCTGTGCGAAATAAGCTTGTTCAGCTCTAGGATTGAGGTGCTTTCTTACGAAGAGTGTAGAACAGAGCAAGTTCAAACTTCCTTCCTTTGTACAATCCAAAAATATGTACAATTTCGTAGCTTTGTTTCATTTCTAATGTAGTTCGCTAAGAAAAGAAACATCTTTGTTGCTGAACACTGTACTGTACGAAATAAGCCTGTTCAGCTCTAGTAGTGAGTTGCTTTCGTATGAACACGGGATATCACAGCAAGTTCAAACTTTCCTCGTTTGTACAATCTAACAAGATATACAATTCATTAACTTTGATTCATTTCTAATATAGTTTGGTAAGAAAAGAAACAACTCCAATGCTGAACTCTATCTTGTGCTAAATAAGCTTCAGCTCTAGGAATGAGATGTTTTCTAACAAACAGTGTAGATCACAGCAAGTTCAAACTTCATTTCTTTGTACAATCCTAAAAGTTGTACAATTTAGTAGCTTCATTTCATTTCTAATGTAGTTTGGTAAGAAAAGAAACATCTTTATTGCTGAACACTGTCCAGTGCAAAACAAACTTGTTCAGCTCTTGGAATGAGGTGCTTTCTAACAAAGAGTGTAGATCAGAACAAGTTCAAACTTCATTCCTTTGTATAATCCAAAAAGTTGTACAATTTAGTAGCTTCGTTTCATTTCTAATGTAGTTTGGTAAGAAAAGAAACATCTTCATTGCCGAACACTGTCCTGTGCAAAGAAAGCTTTTTCAGCTCTAGGAATAAGGTGCATTCTTACGAACACGGGAGATCACAGCAAGTTCAAACTTTCCTCATTTGTACAATCTAACAAGATGTACAATTTGTTAACTTCAATTCATTTCTAATATAGTTTGGTAAGAAAAGAAACTTCTCCATTGCCGAACTCTGTCTTGTGCTAAATAAGCTTCAGCTCTGGGAATGAGATGTTTTCTAACGGACAGTGTAGATCACAGCAAGTTTAAACTTCATTTCTTCATACAATCCCAAAAGTTGAACAATTTAGTAGCTTCGTTTTATTTCTAATGCAGTTTGGTAAGAAAAGAAACATCTTCATTGCCGAACACTGTGCAGTGCGAAATAAGCTTGTTCAGTCGAGGAATGAGGTGCATTCTTACAAAGACTGTAGATCACAGCAAGTTCAAACTCCATTCCTTTGTAAAATCCAAAAATTTGTACAATTTATTAGCTTAGTTTCATTTTTTACGCAGTTTGTTAAGAAAAGAAACATCACTGCCGTACACTGTCTTGTGCGAAATAAGCTTCTGCTCTAGGAATGAGGTGCTTTCTTACGAAGAGCAAGTTCAAACTTCATTCCTTTGTAAAATCCAAAAAGTTGTACAATTTAGTAGCTTCATTTCATTTCTAATGTAGTTTGGTAAGAAAAGAAACATCTTCATTGCCGAAGACTGTACTGTGCGAAATAAGCCTGTTCAGCTCTAGGAATGAGTTACTTGCTTATGAACAAGGGAGATCACAGCAAGTTCAAACTTTCCTCGTTTGTACAATCCAATAAGTTGTATGATTTAGTTTCTTCATTTCATTTCTAATGAAGTTTGGTAAGAATAGAAACATCTTAATTTCTGAACACTGTAAAGTGCAAAATAAGCTTGTTCAGCTCTAGTAATGAGGTGCTTTCCTAAGAAGAGTGTAGATCACAGCAAGTTCAAACTTCACTCATTTGTAAAATCCAACAAGTTGTATGATTTAGTAGCTTCGTTTCTTTTCTAATGTAGTTTGGTAAGGAAAGAAACATCTTCATTGCTGAACACTGTACTGTGGGAAATAAATTGTTTAGTTCTAGGAATGAGTTGCTCTGTATGAACACGGGAGATCACAGCAAGTTCAAACTTTCCCTGTTTGTACAATCTGACAAGTTGTATAATTTCCCAACTTCGTTTCATTTCTAATGTAGTTTGGTAAGAAAAGAAATATCTTCATTGCCGAACACTGTACTGTGTGAAATAAGCTTGCTTACCTCTAGGAATGAGTTGCCTTCCAGTGAAAAGTGTAGATCACAAGAAGTTCAAACTTTCCTCATTTATACAACCTAATAAGTTGTTCAATTTAATAACTTTGTTTCATTTCTAATGCAATTTGGTAAGATAAGAAACATCTTCATGTCCGAACAGTGTCTTGTGCGAAATAAGTTTGTTCAGCGTTAGGAATGAGGTGCTTTCTTCGGAAAAGTCTAGAACAGAGCAAGTTCAAACTTCATACTTTTGTACAATCCCAAAAGTTGTACAATTTAGTAGCTTCATTTCATTTCTCATGCAGTTTGGTCAGAAAAGAAACATGTTCATTGCTGAACACTGTTTTAGCGAAATAAGCTTTTTCAGCTCTAGGAGTGAGTTCCTTTCCTATGACGAGTGTACATCACAGCAAGTTCAGCCTTCATTCGTTTGTACAATCCAAGAAGTTGTATGATTTAGTAGCTTAGTTTCATTTCTAATGTAGTTTGGTAAGAAAAGAAACATCTTCATTTCCGAACACTGTACTGCGTGAAATAAGCCTGTTCAGCTGTAGTAATGAGGTGCTTTCCTACGATGTGTAGATGACAGAAAGTTCAAACTTCATTCGTTTTTACAATCCAACAAGTTGTATGATTTAGGAGCTGCATTTCAGTTCTAATTTGGTTTGCTAAGAAAAGAAACATCTTCATTGAGAACACTGTACTGTGCGAAATAAGCCTGTTCAGCTCTAGAAGTGAGTTGCTTTCATAAGAACACGGGAGATCACAGCAATTTCAAACTTTCCTCATTTGTACAATCTAACAACTTGTACAATTCAGAAACTTCATTTCATTTCTAATGTAGTTTGGTAAGAAAAGAAACATCTTCATTCCCGAACACTGTCCATTGCGAAATAAGCTTGTTCGGCTCTAGGAATGAGGTGGTTTTCTACACTGAGTTTTGATCACAGCAAGTTCAACCTTCATTCATTTATACAATCCACCAATTTGTACTATTTAGTAGCTTCATTTCATTTCTAATGTAGTTTGTAAAGAAAAGAAACATCTACACTCACAAACACTGTCTTGAGCGAAATAAGCTTGTTCAGCTCTAGGAATGAGTTCCTTTCCTACAAAGAGTGTAGATGACAGCAAGTTCAAACTTCATTCGTTTGTACAATCCAACAAGTTGTATGATTTAGTAGCTTCGTTTCATTTCTAGTATAGTTTGGTAAGAAAAGAAACTTCTTCATTTCTGAACACGGTCTTGTGAGAAATAAGCTTGTTCAGCTCTAGGAATGAGTTCATTTCCTAGGAAGAGTGTAGATCACAGCAAGGTCAAACTTTCTTCATTTGTACAATCTAACAACTTGTACAATTTAGTAACGTCATTTAATTTGTAGTGTAGTTTGATAAGAAAAGAAACATCTTCATTGCTGCACACTCTCCTGTGCGAAATAAGCCTGTTCAGCTCTAGGAGTGAGTTGCTTTCTTACGAAGACTGTAGATGACAGCAAGTTCAAACTTCATTTCTTTGTACAATGCAACAAGTTGTACAATTTAGTAGCTTCGTGTCATTTCTAATTTGGTTTGGTACGTAAAGAAACATGTTCATTGCCGAACACTGTACTGTGTGAAATAAGCCTCTTCAGTTCTGTGTATGGGTTGCTTTCCTATGAACAGTGTAGATCACAGTAAGATCAAACTTCATTCGTTTGCACAATCTGTAAAGTTGTGCAAGTTAGTAACTTCGTTTCATTTATAATGTAGTTGGTAGGAAAAGAAACATCCTCCTTTCTGAATACTGTACTCTGCGAAATAAGCCAATTCAGCTCTAGGAATGAGTTTCTTTCATACGAATAAGGGGATCACAGAAAGTTCAAACTTTCCTTGTTTGTATAATCTAACAAGTTGTACAATTTAGTAACTTCGTTTCATTTCTAATGCAGTTTGGCAAGAAAAGAAACATATTCATTCCCGAAAAGTGCCCTGTGCGTCATAAGCTTGTTCAGCTCTGGGAATGAATTCATTTCCTACGAAGAGTGTAGATCACAGGAAGTTCAAACTTCATTTGTAAAATCTAACAAGTTGTATAATTTAGTAACTTTATTTCATTTCTAGTGTAGTTTGTAAGAAAAGAAACATCTTCCTTGCTGAACACTGTCCTGTGCGAAATAAATTTTTCAGCTCTAGGAATGAGTTGCTTTCATATGAACACGGGAGATCACAGCAAGTTCAAACTTTCCTTGTTTGTACAATCCAAAAAGTTGTACAATTTTGCTAGGAAAAGAAACATCTTCATTTCTGAACACTGTAGTGTGTGAAACAAGCCAGTTCAGCTCTATGAATGAGGTGCTTTCCTACCATGAGTGTAGATCAGAGCAAGTTTAAACTTTATCCCTTTGTACATCCAAAAAGTTGTACAATTTCTTAGCTTCATTTCATTTCTAATGTAGTTTGGTAAGAAAAGAAACATCTTCATTGCTGAACACTGTACTGTGCGAAATAAGAATGCTCAGCTTTAGGAGTGAGTTGCTTTCGTACGAGCATGGGCAATCACAGCAAGTTCAAACTTTCCTCGTTTGTACAATGTACAAACTTGTACAGTTTAGTAACTTTGTTTCATTTCGTATGCAGTTTCATAAGAAAAGGAACATCTTCATTGCCGAACACTGTACTGTGCGAAATAAGAATGTTCAGCTGTAGGAATGAGTTGCTCTCTTACGAAGAGTGTAGATCAGAGCAAGTTCAAATTTCATTCCTTTGTAAAATGCAAAAAGTTTTACAATTTAGTACCTTCGTTTCATTTCTCATGTAGTTTGGTAAGAAAAGAAACATCTTCATTTCTGCACACTTTCCTGTGCGAAATAAGCTTGTTCAGCTCTTGGAATGAGGTGCTTTCTTACAAAGAGTGTAGATTATAGCAAGTTCAAACTTCATTTTTTTGTACAGTCCAAAAATTTGTACAATTTATTAGCTTAGTTTCATTTGTAATGCAGTTGGTAAGAAAAGAAACATCTTCATTGCCGAACACTGTCTTGTGCTAAATAAGCTTCAGCTCTAGGAATGAGGTGTTTTCTAATGAAGAGTGTAGATCAGAGCAAGTTCAAACTTTTTTCCTTTGTACAATCCAAAAAGTTGTACAAATTAGTAGCTTCATTTCATTTCTAATGTAGTTCGGTAAGAAAAGAAATATCTTCATTGCCATACACTGTCTTGTGGGAAGTAAACTTGTTCAGCTCTAGGAATGAGTTCCTTTCCTATGAAGAGTGTAGACCACAGCAAGTTCAAACATTCCTCATTTGTACAATCTAACAACTTTTACAATTTACTAACTTTGTTTCATTTCTAAGGTAGTTTGATAAGAAAAGAAACATCTTCACTGCTGAACACTGTACTGTGCAAAATAAGCCTGTTCAGCTCTAGGAATGAGTTGCTTTGTTATGAAGAGTGTAGATCAGAGCAAGTTCAAATTTCATTCCTTTGTACAATCCAAAAAGTTGTACAATTTAGTAGCTTCGTTTCATTTCTCATGTAGTTTGGTAAGAAAAGAAATATCTTCATTGCTGAACACTTTCCTGTGCAAAATAACCTTGTTCAGCTCTAGGAATGAGGTGCTTTCTTACGAAGACTGTAGATCAGAGCAAGTTCAAACTTCATTTCTTTGTACAATGCAACAAGTTGTACAATTTAGTAGCTTCGTGTAATTTCTAATGTGGTTTGGTACGTAAAGAAACATGTTCATTGCCAAATACTGTGCTGTGCGAAATAAGCTTCTTCAGTTCTGTGTATGGGTTGCTTTCCTATTAACAGTGTAGATCACAGTAAGATCAAACTTCATTCATTTGCATAATCCATCAAATTGTGCAATTTAGTAAGTTCATTTCATTTATAATGTAGTTGGTAGGAACATAAACATCTTCCTTTCTGAAGACTGTACTGTGCAAAATAAGCTAGGTTAGCTCTAGGAATGAGTTTCTTTCGTACGAATAAGGGAGATCACAGTAAGTTTAAACTTTCCTCGTTTGTACAATTTAACAAGTTGTACACTTTAGTAACTTCGTTTCATTCCAATGCAGTTTGGTAAGAAAAGAAACATATTCATTCCTGAAAATTGCCCTGTGCGACATAAGCTTGTTCAGCTCTAGGAATGAGTTCCTCTCCTACGAAGAATGTAGATCACAGCAAGTTCAAACTTTCCTCGTTTGTATAATCTAACAAGTTGTATAATTTAGTAGCTTTGTTTCATTTCTAGTGTAGTTTGATAAGAAAAGAAACATCTTCCTTGCCGAACACTGTCCTGTGCGAAATAAACTTGTTCAGCTCTAGGAATGAGGGGCTTTCTTACGAAGAGTGTACATCATAGCAAGTTCAAACTTCATTCTTTTGTACAATCCAAAAATTTGTAGAAGTTATTAGCTTAGTTTCCTTTCTAATGTAGTTTAGTAAGAAAAGAAACATCTTCATTGCCATACACTGTCTTGTGTGAAATAAGCTTCAGCTCTTGGAATGAGGTGCTTTCTTACGTAGAGTATAGATTAGAGCAAGGTCAATCTTCATTCTTTTGTACAATCCAAAAAGTTGTACAATTTCATTGCTTCATTTCATTTCTAATGTGGTTTGGTAAGAAAAGAAACATCTTCATTGCTGAACAGTGTACTGTGCAAAATAAGCCAGTACAGTTTTATGAGTGAGTTCCTTTCATACGAGCACCAGAGATCACAGCAAGTTCAAACTTTCCTCGTTTGTACAATCTAACAACTTGTACAATTTAGTAACTTCATTTCGTTTTGTATGTAGTTTGATAAGAAAAGAAACATCTTCATTGCCAAACATGTACTGTGCGAAATAAGCCTGTTCAGCTCTAGGTATGAGTTGCTCCCTTATGAGGAGTGTAGATCAGAGAAAGTTCAAATTTCATTCCTTTGTAAAATGCAAAAAGTTGTACAATTTAGTAGCTTCGTTTCATTTCTAATATAGTTTGATAAGAAAAGAAACATCTTCATTGGCGAACACTGTACTGTGTGAAATAAGCCTGTTCATCTCTAGGATTGAGTTGCTTTCGTACGAACACAGGAGATCACAGCAAGTTCAAACATTCCTAGTTTGTACAATCTAACAAGTTGCACAATTTAGTAACTTCATTTCATTTCTAATGTAGTTTGGTAAGAAAATAAACATCTTCATTGACGAAAACTGTGCTGTGCGAAATAAGCTTGATCAGCTCCAGGAATGAGTTCCTTTCCTATGAAGACTGTTGATCACAGCATGTTCAAACTTTCCTCGTTTGTACAATCTAACAACTTGTACAATTTTTTATCTTCGTTTCATTTCTAATGTAGTTTGGTAAGAAAAGAAACATCTTCCTTGCCAAACACTGTCCTGTGCAAAATAACCTTGTTCAGCTCTACGAATGAGGTGCTTTCTTACGAAGAGTGTAGTTCACAGAAGTTCAAACTTCATTCCTTTCTACAATCCAAAAATTTGTACAATTTATTAGCTTAGTTTCCTTTCTAACGCAGTTTGGTAAGAAAAGAAACATCTTCATTGCCGTACACTGTCTTGTGTGAAATAAGCGTCAGCTCTAGGAATGAGGTGCTTTCTTACGAAGAGTGTAGATCAGAGCAAGTTCAAACTTCATCCTTTTTGTCCAATCCAAAAGGTTGTACAATTTAGTAGCTTCATTTCATTTCTAATGTAGTTTGGTAAGAAAAGAAATATCTTCATTGCCAAACACTGTACTGTGCGAAATAAGCCTGTTCAGCTCTAGGAGTGAGTTCCTTTTGTACGAGCACGGGAGATCACAGCAAGTTCAAAGTTTCCTCGTTTGTACAATCTAAAAACTTGTACAATTTGGTAACTTTGTTTCGTTTCTAATGTAGTTTGATTAGAAAAGAAACATCTTCATTACTGAAAACTGTACTGTGCGAAATAAGCCTCTTCAGCTATACGAGTGAGTTGCTTTCATATGAACACGGGAGATCACAACAAGTTCAAACTTTCCTCGTTTGTACAATCTAACAAGTTGTACAATTTAGTAACTTCATTTCATTTCTAATTCAGTTTTGTAAGAAAACCAACATCTTCATTGCCAAACACTGTCCTGTGTGAAATAAGCTTGTTTAGCTCTTGGAATGAGGTGCTTTCTTACGAAGAGTGTACATCATAGCAAGTTAAAACTTCATTTCGTGGTACAATCCAAAAATTTGTACAATTTTTCAGCTGAGTTTCATTTCTAACGCAGTTTGGTATGAAAAGAACCACCTTCATTGCCGTAAACTGTCTTGTGTGTAATGAGTTACACCTCGAGGAATGAGGTTCGTTCTTACGAAGAGTGTAGATCAGATCAATTTCAAACTTCATTCCTTTGTACAATCCAAAGCGTTGTAAAACTTATTAGCTTCGTTTCATTTCTAATGTATTTTGGTAAGAAAAGAAACATCTTCATTGCCGAACACTGTACTCGGCGAAATAAGCCTGTTCAGCTCTACGAGTGAGTTGCTTTCATACAAACACAGGAGATCATAGCAAGTTCAAACTTTCCTCGTTTGTACAATCTAACAAGTTGTACATTCTAGTAACTTCATTTCATTTCTAGTGTAGTTTGGTAAGAAAAGAAATCTCCTCACTGCCGAACACTGTCTTCTGCTAAATAAGCTTCAGCTCTAGGAATGAGGTGCTTTCTAAAGAAGAGTGTAGATCAGAGCAAGTTCAAACTTCATTCCTTTGTATAATCCAAAAAGTTGTACAATTTAGTAGCTTCGTTTCATTTCTCATGTAGTTTGGTAAGAAAAGAAACATCTTCATTGCTGAACACTGTCCTGTGCGAAATAAGGTTGTTCAGCTCTAGGAATGAGGTGCTTTCTTACAAAGAGTGTAGAACAGAGCAAGTTCAAACTTCATTCTTTGTCCAATCCAAAAAGTTGTACAATTTAGAAGCTTCATTTCATTTATAATGTAGTTTGGTAAGAAAAGAATCTTCTTCATTGCTAAACACTGTATTGTGCGAAATAAGCTTGTTCAGCTCTAGGAATGAGGTGCTTTCTTACAAAGAGTGTAGAACAGAGCAAGTTCAAACTTCATACTTTTGTACAATCCCAAAAGTTGTACAATTTAGTAGCTTCGTTTCATTTCTAATGTAGTTTGGTCAGAAAAGAAACATCTTCATTGCTGAACACTATCTTGAGTGAAATAAGCTTGTTCAGCTCTAGGAATGAGTTCCTTTCCTATGAAGAGTATAGATCACAGCAAGTTCAAACTTCATTCGTTTTTAAAATCCAAAAAGCTGTATGATTTAGTAGCTTTGTTTCATTTCTAATGTGGTTTGGTACCTGAAGAAACATGTTCATTGCCGAAGACTGTACTGTGCGAAATAAGCTTCTACTGCTCTGGGTATGAGTTGCTTTCCTATGCACAGTGTAGATCACGGTAAAATCAAACTTCATTCGTTTGCACAATCCAGCAAGTTGTGCAATTTAGTAACTTCATTTTGTTTCTAATGTAGTTTGTAGGAAAAAAACCATCTTCATTTCTGAACACTGTACTGGGCGAAATAAGCCAGTTCAGCTCTCGGAATGAGTTGCTTTCATACGAACAAGGGAGATAAAGCATGTTCAAACTTTCCTCGATTGTACAGTCTAACAAGTTGTACAATTTAGTAAGTTTGTTTCATTTCTAATGCAGTTTTGTAAGAAAAGAAACATCTTCATTGCTGAAAAGTGCCCTGGTGACAAAAGCTTCTTCAGCTCTAGGAATGAGGTACTTTCCTACCATGAGTGTAGATCAGAGCAAGTTCAAACTTCATTCCCTTCTACAATCCAAAAAGTTGTACAATTTAGTAAATTCGTTTCATTTCTAATGATATTTGGTAAGAAAAGAAACATCTTCATTGCCGAACACTGTCCTGTGTGAAATAAGCTTGTTCAGCTCTAGGAATGAGGTGCTTTCTTATGAAGAGTGTATGTATATCATAACAAGTTCAAACTTCATTCCTTTGTAAAATCCAAAAATTTGTACAATTTATTAGGTTAGTTTCATTTCTAACGCACTTTGGTAAGAAAAGAAAGATCTTCATTGCCGTACAATGTCTTGGGCAAAATAAGCTTCAGCTCTAGGAATGAGGAGCTTTCTTACAAAGAGTTTTGATCAGAGCAAGTTCAAACTTCATTCATTTGCACAATCCAAAAAGTTGTACAATTTAGTAGCTTTGTTTCATTTCTAATTTAGTTTGGTAACAAAAGAAACATCTTCATTCCCGAACACTGTACTGTGCGAAATAAGCCTATTCAGCTCTAGGAGTGAGTTGCTTTCGTAAGAACACGAGAGATCACAGCAAGTTCAAACTTTCCTCGTTTGTACAATCTAACAAGTTGTACAATTTATTAGCATCATATCATTTCTAATGCAGTTTGGTAAGAAAAGAAACATCTTCACTGGCGAACAGTGTCTTGTGCAAAATAAGGTTGTTCAGCTCTAGGAATGAAGTTCTTTCCTAGGAAGAGTGTACACCACAGGAAGTTCAAACATCATTACTTGGTAAAATCTAACAAGTTGTATAATTTAGTAGCTTCGTTTCATTTCTAATGTAGTTTGGTAAGAAAAGAAACATCTTCATTGCCGAACACTGTACTGTGTGAAATAAGCTT
>PVKW010017041.1:0-11821 GCA_004027895.1 Orientallactaga bullata
AAGCCACTTTGAATGTATTCCCTCACTCTCTTCTGGCTTGTAAGATGTCTGCTGAGAAATTTGCTATATCTCCATATTTGTGAATTGATGCTTTTCTTGTAGTTTTAGAGTTTTCTCTTTGTCTTATAGTTTTGACATCTTGTCTGTAATATACTGTCATGAAGGTCTTTTTTGTCCCAATCTAGTTGGAGCCTTTTGAGTTTCTTTTATCTGAACATCTTTATCTCTTTGAAGATTTGAGACAGTTTCAGTTATTATTTTGTGAAATAGGTTTTCAATGTCTTTTCCCTTTCCTTCCCTTTATAGGGTTCCCCTCATTCAACTATCTGCCCATTTGATGGTCTCTTGTAAGCCCTGAAAAGTATTGATCCATAACTAACACTGTAACTGAGTCTGTGGTAACTTTTTGCCTATGTCTCAGGACAGCAGCTTCAGGATGAGGAGGGCCATGGTAAGACCAGTTAATTCTGTGATCCTGAGCCCCACGCCATGTATATTCCTAAGAAATACCATCTGTGTGGAACGTGACAACAGTGAATAAGTGTGTTATGTAAGTTCACAGATGGTAATTTTTGACTGAAGCATTAAATGGAAGGAAGGTGGATTTGTATTCTGAGTAAGTGCCTGTTCCAATAAGAACAAGGTCCTGCCTCTTCCGTGAGAGAGAAATGGTCCACTCCAATCCACCAAGTAGCTGGCTTTATCATGCTCAGCAATAACATCATATTTTGAGGACTTAGTGTTGGTCTTTGCTGTAGATTGGGCACTCATCAGTGACTGTAGCCAGGTGGTCCTTAGTGAATGGATGCCCATTACAGAGCCCACGCATAGCCTCCATCCCTACCACCTTGACTGCATTGTTGATGGGCCCAGGGGCAATGACAAGAGTGGCTAGGGACTCAGGCTTACTATTGTACTGACCAACTCATACTATCCACTTGATTATTACATCTTCATCTGCTGAGAATAGCATGTGGTGAACATTCTATGGGACACAAATACTTTTCAAGATGTTTACATATTCAGTGAGGCCTCTCCATATAGCTCTTCTATAGAATTCTTTGTCACAGATTTTATTTCCATGTTCCTTCCAAGTCTCTTACTATTACCATCCAGCCCAAACACTGACTGTAATTAATGAATTGGTAGGTAATCACATGTCTTGTCATTTTTTTCTTAGTAAACAACAATGTCCATAGCACAAATTTCTGCCCACTAGGAGGGATTCCCAGCACCCCCCAGTCCTTTTGGGATATCTCAGAGAGTGCAACAACTGTCCATTTTCAGATAATTTGCACATGTGGTATGAAACTATCGGTAAATCATTACTGAGTTTCTCTTCTTCTGTCAAATGGTCATGAGGCCACAGGTGCAGACTTGGCAAGAGAAGGTACTAGGGCAGAAGTAGGTACTATGGGCATTTGAGCCATTTATTTGTGTCACTACTTCCTTCAACACATCATAGCATTCTGCTTTGTGTGGTGTGTTCCTGGCCAGATGTACATCCAGATCACACCTTGGGCAGTTCCTTTATTATTACATGATAACTTAGTGGCCCATTATCAAGTGTTCAGTTCCTATTAAGGAACCAGTAGCAGGGTAAGAGCTGCTTTGCAAAAGAAGAGCAGTTACCTGCAGTTGATGACAGGTCCTAGCTCCAAAATCCTAGAAGGATCCCTACAGGACAACTGGATTATTTGACCCATGTAGTATAGAAGCCTCAACCCATTGCAGAGCCTTCTTATGTTTGGGGTCCCACTAAATACTAGCAGCCTGTTCGGTCATTGAATGGGTCATGAGTGGGCCAATGTCATACATTCAAAAGAGAAATGTTGCTACCAAGATCCAAAGAGGCTCATTAGTTGCTGTACCTTCTTCTCGGTTGTAGAAAGAGCCACATGTGACAAATTGTTCTTCATCCCAGAAAGTATGTCTCAGCTCCTCACCCATTCAGCTAGACTAAACAGCCAGCAAGGCCAGGCAATCCTCCTGTCCCTACCTCCCCAGAACGAGAATTACTGGTATGCACCATCATACCCAACATTTTACATGGGTGCTAGGGACCCAAACTCAGGTTTTCATGCTTATGTGGGAAAACTGTACCTACTGAGCCATCTTCCTAGCCCAGGAATTTTATTTTATAGGTCTTTTTCAATTTAGCAAAATCCTCTCCCATTTTCCAATGCTTTGATACTATAGCAGCCATCAGCCTTAGTAACTAGGGAGGTAAAACAGCTAGATATGGTGGTGCTCTAAGTCCTTTTGGAATTTTTATTTAGGCTTCTCCTCTCACCTGCATGAAAGTCCCCAACTAGTGTCCTTTGCACTCCAGACCTATGGGTCTTTGCTAATTGGTATGATCTTTCATGACTATTGAATGTACTTTTATAATTCTACTTATAATCATCTGATAATAACTACATATGAACTACTTTGGTTATCAATTGTACTGATTATCTGTGTTTCCATTTGGAGCAAAGAGCAACACTTTTATGCAGACCAATGATTTAGCAGAAAAGAAATAATACTAACTTCCCACTAATAAAACCATGTTTCCTGTTGACAACCCATCAGTTAAGGGTCAGCATTTCTGTGTGTTATAGCTTTAATGCAAAATGCCTAGTCTGTCTTCTTTGGAAATGATATAAATAAGAAAGACATGATTTATTCATCATAAATTAGAATAAAAAGTGAAGTTTCACTGTTTAAGAATCTTCATGGTGAAGATATGCTTACTATTATTGTTAAAATGTTTTATAGAGAAATTTCAGTAAAGTAAGACAATAATGAAAGGTGTTATGTTAGACTCCTGAAATTATATTTTCAACAGCTGCCAGCACATCCTTCACACTTAAACCAGTGGAATATGTCTTCATCACACTCAAGTTTCACCACACTCTTGTTCTCTAAATCTGTTTTTCAGTTCACAGGCAACTGTGCTAGGAAAAAAACACAATGTGTTAATTAAACAGCTCCAGCATAGTTTATAAGTGAATTATTCTCTACCAACCAAGAAAGTATCTTGATTGGGACCAAACTTTGAGGTTGACTTTTAATTTATTGGTCTGTACTTTAGCCTTGAACAGATAACCCTTAGAGTCAACACCCTCCTCCAGAAATAGATCTGTTCTAATAGGTCACAATTTTCACTAAAATCCATGTGGCACCTGTCGTGATTTGAATGTAAGATGTCCCCCATAGCCTCATGTGTTTGAACTCTTGGTCCCCACCTGGTGAGAATATTGGGGAAGGTTGTAGAATCTTCAGGAGATGGAGCCTGGTTGGAGGAAGTGGTCCACTGGGGGTGGGCTTTGAGGTTTTATAGTTCTGCCCCACTATGTTTGCTTTCTGTTTCCCAACTGGCTGCAATGTAACCAGCTGGTCTCCTGCACCTGCCTTGCCTTTCTGGCCATGATGGACTGTGCCCCCTTGAAACTTCAAGCCAGAATAAACTCTTTCCTTCCTTAAGCTGCTTTCTGACCGTTATTTGATCAGAGCAACGAGTAAAGTTACTAACACATCATCTTAAAGTACTATGTTGATAAAACACTAGACACATTTTAGAAAGCACAAATTAGGATGCTGTGTTCCCACATTTTATATCAGGTTGACATAACTGTTTATATAGCTTCTAAGAGGCTAATAGGACACTTATTTTAGAACTTCTGACCCCTGAACATTGATATTACTAATATGCATTTTGTGGTTTAAAATTGCCTTGAAGAAGTCCTGATGTGCTCATTCGAATAAGGACTGAAATCATACATCCCAAGTATATCGCTAGGACCACAATTTTTGGTATATTAAGTTTATTGATTTGATAAGAATTGTTCAGCCTCTAAAGTTTTTATTTTATAATCAATATTATTTCTATAACTTATTCTGCTGAAAACTTTAAATATATCAACCTGTGATATTGATATATCCTCAATTCATAAGAATATGAAGCTCTTCTATCAGACTAGGCCAGCAGATGAAGAACATCAAGTATTACAGAATTTTCTCAACACTGATTGAGAAACTGTAAGATACAAAGAGGAGTGGCACACAGTTCCCCTTCGTAAGAAGCTCACATAAAGTTGGTTGTGGGGGCACATGTCTATAATCCTAGCAATCAGGCACTGAGGCAGGAGGATCATGAGTTGGCCAATTTGGAAAACAAAATGAAATTAAAACATCCAGTGTTTTGTGTAACTGTGCATGCTACCATATGTATTATATGTGTGTCTATAAGCCAGTGAGCCAGGCATAAGAGCGACTTCCAAAATGAAATGTTATGAGTCTGTGCAGTCTTTATTGGATTTTAGTAGATGGATTACAGTGTAATTCACTGAGGCAGTGACATTAAGAACAAAATCTTTAAAAACAATGAGTGGCATTATAACGGTGGAGGGAGATGATTTGCTCAACTCTTAGAAAGCTGTAATGAACTATGGGAGCCTCCTTAACCACTAGATCTTACTTATCTCTATATCTTTTCTAAAAATGACTAATAGGATATACTTCTTGATGCTCAGTACAGTCCCAGGGTGACAAGAGCTGTTTGTGGATAGGGAAAGATGGACAGATGAGTGGATGGATGGATGGATGGGTGAATGGAAAGAAACAAACAAATCACTAATAGATCATTTAATCACCCAGATAAACCAAACCAAATTAAACTAGGACAAGAGTAAATAATATCAGAAAAAAATGGGCCAAGGAAAATCTTTAGTCTTAGAATATATCTAAAGTTGATGTCATTATAGTACTTTTTAATTTTTTATTTTGCTTCAAACATTTGAGTTAAGGATGTAGGCTACACTGATCCCCTTAAATACGTGCATAGAACATCTATAGTAAGGTTACAATACATTTATGAAGTTATGTATGTCTATAAAATTTAAATATTGGGTGACTAAGTATTGTGAGTTCATCATAACTCTATTCAAGAACATTCCTTGATATTTTGCCTAAAATCTGTCTCTTTCAAGAATTAAAGGATGCTTGCCTGTGAACCTAAGAACTCAGGTTCAAATCTCCAGATCCTACCTAAACCAGATGCATGGTGACAGAAACATGCATTGTCACACATGCACATAAGAGGGTGCATGAAACCAGAATTCATTTGCAGTGCCAGAAGGCCCTGGTGCACCAATTCTCTCCCCCCCTCTCTGTCTGCCTCTTTCTTTCTTTCTCTCTACGTCTCAAATAAATAAAAAGATTTAAAAATATCATATATATGATTATATAAATAAATATAATGTTATATATTACATAATCAAATATATATATTTATATATATTTAGAATATGCTTCCTTTTTGGAGGGGATTTGGTAAATTATTATAGAGTTACCTTTCTGAAGCCAGTCTCAATTCCTGAATTTAGGTCATCGTCTGTCATCCTGTTCTCCTGTCTCCCTTGCTGTCTTGGTAACTGCATTACTCTATAGTCTGTTACTTTGATAAAATACCTAAAGCTGGGCACTTCATAAGGTAAAGAGATTTATTCACAGACTGTGAAGTCCAAGATCAGGAGCCCTTGCTGTGTTGCCTCTAATGACAGCCCACTGGTGGTGGCCTGGTTGGCGGCCTCATTAGGGAAGCATGGCAAGACAAGAAGCCAGAGCTCCATTTCATTGTTTATTTGATTTGTGTGGGATATGTTTTTTGGACAGTGTCTCATGTAGCCCAGGCTGGCCTCTAACTTGCTGTGCAGCCAAGGATGATCTTGAATTTATAATCCTCTTGCCTCCCAAATCCTAGTATTACAGGATTTATGAGAACTCAAGGTCCCAAGAAAACAAATTTAATCCCCTCCAGGTAGTGTCCCCAATAACCTATCAACCTCCCATTCAATCTCACTTCACCTCTTAAAGGATCCATCACCTCTTAATATCAACATACTGGGGACCAACTTCCCAGCACATGAAACTCTTAGAGAACACATTCAAACTATAGCAGTTACCCTTCTCTCCACTCTCCAACTTTGCTTTGTCTTAGTCAAGGTGGAGTAGCCAAGACCAGGTAGTGTTCCCAATAACCTAACAACCTCCCATTCAGTCTCGCTTTACCTCTTAAAGGATCCATCAGATGATTCCAACAGTTCTCTGCCCTTTGACACACCCTTCCCTACCCTCTCCAGATTCTCTGATTCCAAGTCTACTATTTTGCACTTAGTATATTAGGCAGTGACCTCACAAAATCCAGAAGACTGGCCTGGGTCATATCTAATAACTCAGATTTATCATCCAGCAAATAGGTATTTATGGGGAAGCTATCACTCCCAGTTAGAAATTATGGTGCTGAGACTAGAAAGTCCTGAAAATATCTGCTTCTTTTCTGATAGGAAAAAAAAAAATGAGGAAACTTATACCATTCCTATGACTTATCCCAATTAACTTGTTTTATCTATGGAAGAACTAACTTGTGCCTGAGTTTAAGGTGTTGCTTCTTAGGAGCAGGAAGGAAGGAGCTTGTAATGTTGAGTAAGCCAAAAGATTCTCTTGGTTTCTGTGGTAGATTTAATAGATGCCCCTCAATAGTTTCAGGAGTTTATTCAAACGCCCTGGATTTTGAGACAACTGGCTAGAAGTGGTATCACTGGGTGGATCTTAGGGTCTAGCACTAAGGTAAGGTGGTGGTGGATTTGGAATTCCAGACTAAAGATGTGCAAAGTGCTTGTGTTCTGCCTGGAATTCCCAAGTGTGCTTGTGTGTGGCCTTTGCATTTTTTGGCTTGTGGCTTTTCTCTCTCTATTGGGGCCTGTGAAAGTAGTCCAGCTTCTTCTACCATTATTGAACTTCCCCTAGATCTGTATGCTGCAAAACACCCTTCCTCCATAACTGTGTCTGGTTTGGCAGTTCATCTCAGAAATGCGAAGCTCTCTACGACAGCCTCTGAATACCTAAAATAAAAGACATATATGGGCCCACTATAAAATAGAATTTAGTTTGATTGTATTCTTCAGAAATAGATTTCTGAATGCTTCCACTATGACTCCATAAAAATCAGCTCTGTACATTTTCCCATCCCATAACCTCTTAAGATTTATGATTTCATTAATTTTTCTGAGAGGCCACTCCCAACATCTCCCCTCATGTATTTAACTTGTATTCATAAACCTTTTCTTTGACTGACATGCCCCTTAAGAACAACCCAAGCTCATGAGCTGCTTTTTCATTCAGTTTGGAACTATAAAACCTAAGCTGGAAGCACAGCCATTAAACATGTACACACATAACTGAGTAATGTTCTGTTTTGTTTATTACTATTTTACTTGATCCCACATCCTAAAGCAATTGCTCTAGCATTTTTCTTTTGTGTTCAGCCAGGATAAAGTACCTAGGCTCAGAAGCTTATAAAACCTGCTGGAACCACCAGCTTCTTCTTTAGATGTGTGTGTGTGTGTGTGTGTGTGTAATTTTTACTTCAGTTTGGTCTCCACAATATATGCACATGTATATAAAAGAGGGATTTCTAATGTATATGCTGATCTATGGTGGTTGTGTTTTGTTTTGTGTTTGGACTGAGGATTGAACCCAGAGTCTCACAATTACTAGGAAAATGTCTACCACTGAGCTATAGCCCCAGTGAACTAGGTTTTATCTAAGAGTTTTGATAGATAAACTGGGGTCAGATCATAGAGGATCTTGCATGTCAGACCAGGAAATTGAATTGTGTCCTAAAGCAGAGAGCCTACACTGGTTTTGAAGAAAGCCATGGCCTATATGTATATAAATTATACAATATTACGTGGCTGAGGGCAAGTGAACAAGAAATAGTAGAATATCAGGACAAGGAAAGAAGTCAGGGAAACTTATCACAGTCAATAGTTCAGATGTCATATAAAAAGTCTCAGCAACATCTGCCTCTGACCAAGATGGTGTCACAGAAATTAGATAAATTTTCTGCTTAAACCAACAAAAACAGCACAAAGACAATAGATATGACATCCTGGTGTTCTTGAATAAAGCATCAGGCACAGCAGGCAGGGCTGCCAGAGTAATCAATACTATGGTTGCTCAGCTACCACTGGAGAGACTCCTAGAAGCACACAGGGAGGGAGCTCAGAGGGCCCAGCAGTCTCTGGAGCTGAGGAAATGATGTTAAGAAGCTAAGACAGCAAGAGCACTGGAGAAGCACAAAGAAAGTAGTGTGCTACAAAGAGCACATTCCTGGCATCTGTGAACTAACTGTGCCCTGAGCTCTCAGCTGAGGACCAGTCAATGTGTGTGAAGAAACTACCAAAGCCTGGAGAAAGAACCACTAAGAAAGCCAGAAGAAAAATCCCAATATCTCATCGATAGTATGAACGGTTCATGTTCTCAAAGATCACAGTAGAAAATTCTTGTATTCAGGACTGTCAGAAAAGTGCACAGAGGGGCTCTCCACAGGAGTGGGACAAAGTTAGAGGCTGTTCTACTAGAGGCTGGCTGACAAAGTCCTAAAATAAGCCTAAAGGAATGGAATTGGTTCTAAGAAAATGTGTTCTGAAAACATTCCCCAAAGTGCTCATAAGAGTATAAAATATGTCCAAGGCCCACCAAGGTAAAAGTCCCAGTGTCTAGCTTCCAATCAAAAACTACTAGGTAGGCTGGAGAGATGGCTTAGTACCTACAAAGCCTAAGGACCCAGGTTCAATTCCCCAGTAACCCAAGTAAAGCCAGATGCACAAAGTGGCACATGTATCTGAAGTTTGCTTGCAGTGGCTAGAAGCCCTGGTCTGCCCATTCTCTTTCTTTCTCTCTCTCTCTCTTCACACATAAATAAAATATTTTAAAAGATTACTAAGCATGCAAAAGGGTAGGATAATATGACAAATGGTGAAGATAAAAGCCAATCAATAGAAATAGATGTGCAAATGCCACCAGTACTAGAATAAGTAGAAAAGAACTTTAACCTACTCATTATCAAAGTTCCATTGTCTACAGTCACTACAGATAAAAGTATCCTAGTGATGTTCAAACATCCCCATAATCCAAGATCTTTAACTGAGCCATAATACCAAAAACATTCCCCAAAAACCCATAATGGCAAAGAATGAACACATTGCATAAGATGATATTGGGCATAGCCAAGAAATATTCAACCAATACAATTTTTAAAACATCCAGGGCAAACATCAAATTCTGTAACTCTAAGTCCAACAACTCTAGCCAGTGAAAAGTCTCCAAGTCCAATAATTCTAACCACTGTCAAGTCTCTGGAGTGCCAATTCTGCCCCTCTAGCAAGGCTATTCACAGTCCTGGAAAACTTCATCTGGGGCTGGCAGCTCTCCATGGCAGCCATCTTGTGTTCCCAGCATCTTCACTGGGTCTCCACTGCAACCCACGGTTCATCCTCATGGCTCCATTGGGTCTTCACACAGGCATCCAGCAAACCTGCTTCACACTGCCCATGACCATTTCCAAAACACAAGACCGTGTTGCAAACTCAATGACCCTATTTTTCCTGCATTTCTTATACTCCACAATACCAGGTAGGGTGACAATTTGTTAATCCGGGGGGGGGGGAATAAAGCAGACTTTGAAGAACAGCATTCAAGCCCTTTCAAAAGAGTCTGTCTACATTCTTCCTGTTGCCCCAGTGCAGGTCAGCTGGCCCAGTCTCAAAGGTTGTAATCTTTCAATTGCAGCTGAATGAGTGGCAGTTTGGGCCCAAAGATTTCATTTCTGTGTGCCATATCCCTTTATACACACCAATCCGTTTCTATGCACTGCAACCCTGCATAAAGTCTCACAACATAAGCCATAACAGCAAGCCTCTCACACAGACTGATTCAAGCCCAGTCCAAGCAAAGCTCTTTCTCACCCTCATAAGCCAAACTTCATAGTCCATAGTTCTTACTGCATTCAGGTCTTTCAACTGTGACCAGGATAGTCCATCAAGCTGTACCCACAGCACTGCAAGGCATCTCTTAGGCCAAGGTTTCATATCCTTCCACATTCCTCTTGAAAATCAGCTCCAAAAGGCCAAAGCCGCAGAGTCAGGTGTCTAACAGCAACACCACTTCCAGTACCAACATTACTGTTGCAGTCAGGTTCACATTGCTGACAGGAATCACCTGACCACGAGCAGCTTGTGGGAAAAACAAACAAACAAAAAAAAAAAAAAACGGGTTTATTTTGGCTCACAGACACAAGGGGAAGCTCCATGATGGCAGGGGAAACCAATAGCATGAGCAGAGGGTGGACATCACCCCCTGTGTCGCCGATCATTCGGGACACTAATGACACACGCACCACTCTTGTTGCTTGCTTGGACGGAAGACCACTATTACAGGAAATAGCACAGCTTATATACCCTATGGAGACCAATCATAACATAGTTGCTAGGCGAGAAAGCTAACTTGGCTGAAGCCAATACATTGATGCAATGAGGATATGCAATCACCATAACTTCCTGTTTACTGACAAGACTCAAGCTCAACGCCCTTTGGCAAGGTGCCAGCCGCCATCTTGACAGGGCAACGTGGATGGTGCGGCCCCAGACACCGCTCACCACATCTCCCCCTTTTTGTTTATAAACAGCAATTAGCTCCCAAATGCAGTGTCTAAATAGACAGAGGGCATTAACCAACTGGGGGGAACAGTGGTCTGATTCCTCTAAAGTTTTGCCATCTTTTGTAGAGGGGAGGCAAAATTAGCAAGGATGCCAACCTCCATGCTAATCAGACATGTTCCTCAAGGAAGTCAGAAGCAGTCTGAAATGACTTTCCTTTGCAGTGCTTGCCTCACACCCAGCTTGGTACCCATTCTCAGTGACAACTGAGACGCACAGGTCTGACACCTCATGCGGTTCCCGAAGGAGAGGAGCTGCATGGATCCATTAAGGGTCCAGCAAATTAAGCCACACTTGAGGAGAAGAACCCATGTCGATGGCAATAAGCATTCTTGAATTTGGCGTTGGTGCATCTTGCATAGGCACCAAATACAACAAGCGGATACAACACATAGCAAGCCGCTGAAGCAAGAAAACCAAACCAATTTTTTCCCCAATTAATCACAGATTGAAAGAAAGAAACAATTTGCATTACAGAAGCAACCTCTGAACGGGTACTATTAATAGCAATTATTTGACCCCTTAATGTCCTAGTAAGATTATCAAATTTATGGTCCCAAGTCCCATTGAGATAGCACAAAAGTTCCCTAGATAAATTTGCAGCAAGGGGCAGGTTAAGAAATTCTACAGGCGTAATACACAGAGCTGATAGTTGTTGAATGCATCCCACTGACATTAATTATACAACAATGTCCATCTGTTCTTGTAAGAGATCAACTTGTTGGTTTACTAGCAGAATACCTGCACGCAACTGTTGGTTGATTTCTGTCTGGGTATCCAGGGCCAAAGCAGTCCTCTCAGATAAGCTGTTTATTGCTTGGGCCACTGGGATGGCCTTAGCTAGGGCTGCAGCAGCTACCGCAGCAGTGGCAGCAGAAGCTGCAACAGCAGCCATGATAGCTGCAGTAATTCTAAAGCCTCTCTTAGGCCGTAGCAACACCGACAGTTCTTACTCTCGAATGACCACAGGAACAGGCAGGTAGGTGGGGATACGCATCAGCATGCCCAATGGAAATTGAGTGGCATTCCAGCATTCTGAAAGAAAACAAGAACTCGCTTGACAAGCAAGAGTGTTACAAATAACAATTTGATTGCTCACTAGAAACACAAAAGAAGGTCTTACACATATAGGTGTGGATCTAAAGTCGATGGTCTTACTACAATTTACCTTCACATTCTCTTCAAACGTGGCAGAAAAGTTCTGTTGGTAAGAGCAGTTTTTCCACGACCCTCCAGATAACATAGACATTGAAGATATATCTGTGCATGCGCCCATT
>PVKW010017041.1:11921-43062 GCA_004027895.1 Orientallactaga bullata
TCGCTTGGGTGGGATTTTGTTTAGTGAAATTATATCTACCAAAGGACTCATTCTTATAAGTAAGAAAGTTTGGAGAAAAGGTGAGGGAATGCCCTTTGTCAAGAAACACTGATTGTGTTGTGGCTTGACATCCAGTCCATACTGGAGTCACCTGTTAACATATCTAGATTGAGGATTATCGGCAGCTGCATTGCGCCAGGCAGTGTCAGCACCTAACTCTTGGTTGGCTACTTTCCACATCAGATATTGTCCCCCAGACAAGCATGCCCTTGCTAGATTAGCCCAATCATCGGGGGTAAGATTCTGGATAGTCATACTGTCTAACAATGAAAGAGTGAAGGCTGCATGTACCCCGTAAGTCATCACTGACTCCTTAAGTTATTTCACTGTCTTCAGATCAACGGCCTGATGATATCTTTGCTGATTTTGATCCTCCAGTACTGGAAAAGCAGATCTAAAATCAAGATCCTTCCACTGTTCAAATTGTGGGTGTAAACCACAAGCACAAACAGCCTGACAGCTCCAGAGAACACCTTCAGTAGGATTATACGCCGGAGGGCATGGGGCATTAGGGGTTAAATGCAATTGGCTTAACCTTTTTTATAATTCCTCTCCTGAAAGCTCCGGTTTCTCCTCATTGTCCTGTTTTGAGTCTGAATTTCTACTTTCTCTTTCAGATGCTTCATTTGAGTGCCCCTCACTCGCTTCCTCTAAAATTTCTTCCCCTTCTTTTAACTGCTCCTGAATCCTAGGTTTTGGAGACTTTATACACAACAAAATGACTATGACTAGACATACTGACAACACAAATACACCGCATGAGGTTACCCAACTTTTTTTTTTTTTTTTCTTTTTTTTCGAGGTAGGGTTTCACTCTGGTCCAGGCTGACCTGGAATTAACTATGTAGTCTCAGGGTGGCCTTGAACTCTCAGCGATCCTCCTACCTCTGCCTCCCGAGTGCTGGGATTAAAGGCGTGTGCCACCACGCCCGGCAGGTTACCCAACTTTTATACACTAATAAAACACACGAACAAATATACATTAATTGGCCGGCTATCATTCTGTCTTAAGGAATCTTCTCGCTGCGTTTCCTCTAAAGAAACCTTCCACTAATGTTCCCTCGTAAGGAACCTTCTCACTGCGTTTCCTCGAAGGAAACCTTCCGCTAATATCTGTTAACAGCCTTCTTATATTTTCTTTTTTCATACCCTTGTCTTATTCATAGATATTTGCCTCTTTTTTACCTTAAGTTGGTGCTGATAGAGGATCCCCGTACAGGCCACCAAATGTCGCCAACCATTGGGGACACTAATGATACAGGCACCACTCTTGTTGCTTGCTTGGACGAAAGACCACTATTACAGGAAATAGCACAGCTTATATACCCTATGGAGACCAATAATAACATAGTTGCTAGGCGAGAAAGCTAACTTGGCTGAAGCCGATACGTTGATGCAATGAGGATATGCCTCCTAGCCAATCACCATAACTTCCTGTTTACTGACAAGACTCAAGCTCAACGCCCTTTGGCAAGGTGCCAGTGCCATCTTGACAGGGCAACGTGGATGGTGCAGCCCCGGATGCCGCTCGCCACACCCTGGCCAACATAAGGTGGACAACAGGAACAGGAGAGCATGCCAAACACTGGCAAGGGGAAACTGGCCATAAAACCCATATTCTGCCCCCCATAATACACCACCTCCAGAAGTCATTCATTCCCAAATCTCCATCAGCTGGGAACCTAGCATTCAGAACACCTAAGTTTATGGGGGACACTTGAATCAAACCACCACAGCTGTGTAAAATAAAAGACTAGTATCTTGAAATCATGGTAAGAGAAACTGATATAAGTGGAACACACAGAGAAAATGGTAGGATAAAAGTGGCTGAATCATTAGTAAGCTGTGGGAAAAACCCACGCAGCGTGACACATGTAAAAGAAGCACTTCCTCTTCCCCCACCCCACTGAAGAGGAGGAGGGGAAGGTATTAGAGAGAAAAAATATTCAAAGAATAGTGACCATGAACCTTACAAGTTATAAAGTTACAGATCCGTTAAGTTCAATAAATCTGGAGCACAAGCAATAGGAAACCTCATCCAGGTGCAATATAACCAAATTTAATCCAAGGATAAAGAGAAGAACTTTTAAAATACCTTGAGAAGAAAAACATTATGTATAAAGGAACAAAATAAGAAAACAGGTTCTTTTTCCTTCCAAAATTATCTACGGACATGTTGATTCTAAAATTCTATAAAAATAAAAGGACCTAGAAAAGCCAAATCTGTTAGGACCGAAATAGAAGGACTTGATACCTGATTTAAGTCTGATAATAAAGTTAAATGGATCAAGGCATGCGATATTGGATAAGGCACAGTATGGGGCAGGTAAGAAATTACAACTACACCTATACAGCCAACTTTGTACCCAAAGATGAAATTCACAGAAAGAACATTTAGCACATTTTTAGCAAATGGCACTTGTTATCCATGTACACAAGGAAAAATTAAGACATGATGGGGTCATGCCTATAATTCCAGCACTCAGGAAGTAGAGGCAGGAACACCAGGAGTTTTATGTTTGGCTACATGGTGAGTTTGAGGCCAGCCTTAAACTTTCTCAAAAAAAAAAAATAATAATAATAATAACAAAAAAAGATAAAAAGGAAGAAAAGAAAGAAAGAAAAGCAAGGAAGGAATGAGGAAGGGAAGAAATAAGGGCAGAAGGAAAGGAGGAAGAAAGGCAGATACAGAGGAGACAGAACAAAAGGAACTTTATACCCCGTACCATGTACAACAATTAAGTCAAAGCGAATAAATTCCTACATACAAAAATGTAAAACTACAGAACTTAGATGAAAACATAAAAGAAAATCTTGGGTAAAGCACCAAATCAATAAGCTATAAAGGGAAAGAAAAGATTCTTGACTCTGCTAAAACTAAATACGTCTCTTGTAAAGCTGCTATTAGGAGAATGAAGAGATGGGCCACAACTGACAGGATATATTTATAAGTCATGTGATGATATACCTCGTGTTCAAAGATACAAGGAACTTTCGACACTCAATACAGAGAAAGTTACAGACTATCCAGAAAAATGAAAAAGTGGGTAAAATATTTGGACAAACATTTTTCCAAATTAGCACATTCTGAAAAGGTCTTACTATAATTAGTCATTAGTGAAATACAAGTTACAACTACAATGGGTAAAGGTGAGTTCTGCCTTTGCACTGTGGTTCCTAGATTAATGGTGTATTTGAATGTTAAAATGAGAAATCAAGTTGGAGCTGGAAATAAAGGACCTAATCTTAAGCATTTTCCAAGGTGTCAGAAGGACCTTTAGGGTAGCAACATCAGGCAGCCAAGTGAAAATTTGAGACCAGAACTGGGGAAACTCCTAAGTCATGTCTGGATACATGATTGATAAAAACAGACCACACTAAAAACCTCCCTCAACCAAATGATCTGTCCTCCTTGAAGATGGCTGTTTCTGGGCATGAGTGTTGTGCACTCACATGTGCAGTGTTGTGAAAAGCTTCTAAGGTTACCTAATTGCCTGAAAAATACTAAGCACTTGCTAAATGTTTGTGAAATTATTTCATTTGGCTTGGATAAGATAAAAATAGCATTTTCAATAGTCATCTTTTCCTCTGATCAAAGTGACATAAAGATAGCAACCTGAGGGAAATGCATTTGAAGACTGATCTTTAGAAAAGGAGAATGCTGGAGCTGGAGAGATGGCTTAGTGGTTAAGGCGCTTGTCCACAAAGCCTAAGAACCCATGTTTGGCTCTCCAGGTCCCACATAAGCCAGACGCACAATATGATGCAAGCATGCAAAGTCACACATGTGCACAAGTTGGTGTATGCATCTGGCGTTCGATTACAGTGGCTGGAGGCCCTTACACACCAATTCTCTCTCCTCCCCCCCCCCCACTAAAAAAAAGGCCAGTTTGTTGGGCTTGCAGAGCTTTTAGCCCCACCTGCATGCAAACTGGTTTTGTATGTATGCCTCCTCCTCGATGGCTGCCATCAAAACCAGTACCTAGCCCCTGGCACACACCATCTCCATTGCTGGGTTATGATCACCATCAGCTGTAGCCAAGTATCTATAAGCTACATCACTAACAGAGGAAACAAGACAATTGCAGCCTAGAATCTTGCAGCCAAGCCTCATATTAGATTGAACTTTGGAACTTCTTTCTAAGCAACAGACAGCCATTTCCGTCAGAACAAACTAGAACTTCATAACGTGCTGATGAGGAATTTGGTGAGGGTGTAGTTGTCATTGGTTGTAGTTTCCTATCCACTAAAAGCATGATAAGTACGGGTGCCCCTGGGCATTTCACAGCTTGACAACTTTCTGACAAAAATAAATTTCTATCCTGGCATTCCAAATGCAAAACTGATAGCATGAGCATTTTGCAGATCTCTTAGCCATACAAATCCCAGACATATCTAAGTCAATGGCATGACACTGAAACCTTTTAACTTACAGTATTGTCAAAGAAAAGCCTTTCAGGGGCGTTGAAATCCATGCAAAACAGATGCCTGGAAGTATTTTGCCTCCATGGACTTTTCTCTTCCAAATAGCAAGTAAACTTTAAAACACAGAGACATATTTTTAAGCTGAAAAAAAAAATGGCCCTAAAGAAAAGAAAAAGAGCAAGAGGGACTTACTTTGGTTCTATTGTTTGCTTTTCTTTTGCGTTTTTTTCACTTTTTTTAATTTTTTATTTTGAGGTAGGGTCTTGCTCTAGCCCAGGCTAACTTGGCCTTCACTATGTAGTCTCAGGGTGGTCTCAAACTCTCGGTGATCCTCCAACCTCTACCTCCTGAGTGCATAGATTTAAAGGCATGCACCACCATGCCCAGTGGGTCTATTGTTTCTTAATGTGAATATTTTATCTTGTCACAACATAAACACACACACACACACACACCATATGCATTCAGTTAAATATCTCTTTTTCTGGGCATAATGGCTCACATCTATAATCCCTGAATTTGGGAGAATGAGGGTGAAAGGATCCAAAGTTCTAGATCGTCTTCTGATAATGAGTTCAAGGCCAGCCTGAGCTACATAACACCCTGTGTCAAAAAAGCAAAATTAAAAAACAAACAAATGTCTCTTCAGAAAGTAAGTGAGTTCCAAACAAAGACACAGAATATTATTAGCATCTAGAAGTTTCTTTGAATCTTTTTCTAGGACTGGAGAGATGGCTTAGTGGTTAAGGTGCTTGCCTGCAAAGCCAAAGGATCCAGGTTCAATTCCCCAGAATCCATGTAAGCCAGCTGCACAAGGTGGTTCATGCATCTAGAGTTTGTTTGTAGTAGCTGAAGGCCCTGATGTGCCTATTCTCTTCCTATCTGCCTCTTTCTCTCCCTCTCCCTTTCTCTCTCTCTCAAATAAATCCAAAATAATGAAATGACTCTTCTCCCAGTCACTGATATCTTTTCATGGATTACTGTCTCCTGGCTTTAACACCACACCTTGTTTTACCCATTTCTGAAGGCAATGTCATTGGGATTATAACTGGTAAACCTGGGTTTTTGCAATTATCATTATGTTGAGATGTGTCCATGTTTATGCCTAAGCTTTTTAGTTCATTATTCTCTTACCATACTATATCAAATCTATGTCAGATAGCTATTGAGTTGTATTCAGATTCAAGCCATGATGAATATTATAGTCATAAGCAATTATATCAATTTCTTCTGTTGAACATATGGATATATGTCTGCTGTATGTATGGTTGGAATTTCTGAGTCTTTAAGTGGCTATAATAAACAGTCTTCAAAAGTGGCTGTACCAATTTACACTCCAATCAGCAAGCATTCTAGTCACTTAACAACTTGGCCACTTCATGGTAACACTGTGTTACATTTAAGCCTCTGATGACACAGTGGTATTGCAATGAGTTTTAATTTGGTGTCTCCAATGACTACTGATGTACCATTTTGTGTATTATTTCAATATCTTTCATGAAGTGCCTATTCAGTTTCTTTACCCAAATTTCCCTTGGCTTCTTAATTTGTAGGAGTCTTTTGTATATTTCGGACACATATAGCATAATTACAGTTTGTAATACTGAATACTGAACCCATTTTGTGGTCTGGATGAACAAAATTTCTGAACTTTAATGCAATCTACTTCATGACGGTTTTATGACTAGTATTGTTTCTTTTCTAAGAAATCTTTTTCTCCCTTAAGAACTTGGAAGATATATATTTTTTTCTGAAAGCTTTATTGTTCACTTTTTTTATCTAGTGCTACAGTCCACCTGGAATTCATTTTTATACATTATGTAGAGAATCGAGATTCATTGTTTTTCTGTATGATTTTCCATTCTTGCCTTTTTTATTTCTCTGTACTGGAGGAACTGTGATGACTCAGAGAGAGTAATGTGTGTTTGTATACATGTTTATCAACATTTATATCTACATATCAACTATATATCATAATCTCATAAATATATTTTCTCTCTTTCTTTGAGAAAGAGAAAAAGTGGAAGGCTGGGCAGAGGCAGATTGTGTGGCATTTAAAATTTTATTTACTTATTTGCATGTGTGTGGGGCAAGGCACCAGAGTCTCATGCTGCTGCAAACAAACACCAGACACATGAACCACTTTGGGTCCAGCTTTACATGTATGCTGGGGAATTGAACCAGGGATAGCAGCCTTTGCAAACAAACACGCTTAACTACTTAGCCATCTATTCAGACTGTGTGGCATTTTTATGTTTATATAGTCAATATTATTACTGATATTTGATCTGAGTGTAGTTTTACAAAGGCCCCTTGGTACCTAACACACTCCTGATATACAGAGAAACATAATCAAATTCCAATGCTGGCCTAAGGCAATGTCTTCTTTACTGGAAGCAAAATGAAATGGCGCTTTGAGAATGAGGTAGGAGATACTTCAACAGAAACAATTGTGAAGCGGGTGTGGTAGCATCTTTTGAGCAGTAATAAATTATTCACTGATAACTTATGGATAGCAAG
Organism: Orientallactaga bullata; assembly: GCA_004027895.1. Lineage (NCBI taxonomy): Eukaryota > Metazoa > Chordata > Mammalia > Rodentia > Dipodidae > Orientallactaga > Orientallactaga bullata. Next base: position 18,927 of record PVKW010017041.1, read on the forward strand.
TCTCCCATGTTCTAATTGTGAAATAGTAAGAAAGTCCCTTGACAAGGCAAGAAATTATATGGGCGGATCCAGGCCTTCCAAGAAAAATATGTGATAGTCTCTCCACAGCTCCTGAGAAAGGGGTCAGCATCAACAGACCTCCCTGTGAATGGTGCCCCTGTAGTTGTGTAGTATAGATGAGGACCTTGGTGTTGGCAGTGTGCCTGTGTGCACATGCACACACACACACACACACACACACGCATGCACACACACAGCCATTTGTTGATATTACATCCTTACTAACAGTTATAAGTTTCAGAGAAGACTTAAATGTATTTTAAGCAATGTGCTTTTATAAAAGAACACATTTCATAATACATTGTCACTCCTCAGGCAACATAAACCTCTTCCTTTGACTATTCCCAATGCTCTAGAGGAATACCCATCAGGCAAGTAAAAGCTTGTCTAAGGAGAAAAAAAAAGGAGCTGCTAATTGGTGCTCATTGTTTTTGTACAATTAATCTATAAAAGTTTTACAAAGTAGTTTAAGTGTCCACGTTGAAAACTAAATGGCACTGTGGTAACCAAGATCCCCAAATACAGTAGTCTCACACATGTACAACTTTGGAAGTTACAGTGTTCCTATTATCAGCTCAAAGCATGAAGTAATATCTAACATGCCCAAACCATTACACAGTCATTAAGACTAAGGGATTTAAAAGAAGATGTAGACTTGCCTGAGCTTGATCTGTTTCTAAGTGAGATGTGATTTCTTTCTGAGCCTATTTGAATGAGGGTTAAAGCTACAGACTCTGCTGGATGCCACTGGTAGGATGGGAAAGCCCAGCTGCCTCTGTGTTTATGACCCAGGACAAAGAACTCTATCTGTGCAGATTAAATAACAGTGAATGTCCTCACATCCCTCCTGCTAATAGTCTTAGGCCCTATTAAGAGGCAAAATACTCATCTGTAGAGATGGGTGATGTAAGAGGAGAGTGTGTCATTGATTTGCAAGCACTCCGATGTGGAAATGTGGCTCTTGAAAGAACAATGAGGCTTGCAGATTTTAAAATGAACAAAACCTCGAGCTTTATGCTACTTTCCAAAAGAGCAAATGTATTTCAGAGCAATAGTGTCCTGCAGTGTTAGCAATATGCAGGGTACTACATAGGTGTTGCCATTTGAGGTTTCACACAAAGCCTCTTCCATATCCCCAAAAATGCACAAGTAGCTGGCACATCAAATTTCCCTGGACCTTCATTGACAGGAAAATTCCATTGGCTTGAAGAATTGCCCTTTTTCAAAAGATAAATGCCAAACAGAAGGGTCTCATGGAAATGTTGAGTACATTAAGCGTCAGATCCTCTTTCCTGAGAATTACTGAGCCCATTAGCCTATCATTTTTGATAGGCAAGGGGACAAGGTACTAGAGTGGTGAGAATTGAATTAGAGGAATTCAACTAGAATACAAGTTGTGGGGAGGCAGGCAGGTACAGATCAGCAGCACAGCTTCTAATATAGCATGCAGGAAGCCTTAGGTTGGGGAGGAAGAAACAAGGTCCCAGCAGGATTCAGAGGACAAACAGCTAGGAATGTGACAGTGTGTGGTGGAAAATGGTGCCTAGAGCCAGTTCTACTATGGTTCTGCCTTTGGGAAGTTTAAATTTTCCATAAATCTGCAAAGAATCGTTTGTACAGTCTCTACTTCATCCAGAGGACTTTATGTGGTCAGTTTTCTGCTACAAGCATAATGCTGTATAAGAATTCACCTTGAGTCCTTTGACAAATACCAGCTTGTCTTCATTACAGCTGGGGGATTTAGCATAAAGTTGCCCCCATGGTGGACATCTTCGCTACATTGTTCCTGGTAATACTCAGTTAGGTTCTGCAGGACCACCTGCCTCTTATGCCTGAAATGAGACCTCAGTTGAAATTTTGAAGCTATCCCAAACTAGCTATGTGACACTGGGCTTAACCTCTCTAATGGTCAGATTTCACAGCTGTAGAAGAAAGCTTAGCGCCCTCATCATAGGGGGTTTTGTAACTCAGAGGGTACACATAAAAGAGTGTAGGACATGCATAAATGTCCAATAAATGGCAGCTGTTATTGTTGTCCTCTACTTGAGAACCTTGATTCATCTTCACCTCATAAAGCAACCCTTGCTGGAAGGTTTTGTATACAACAATTGTATTGAAAGCTTCTTGAGGGGAAAGGTATTTGTTTTAACCTTCATTTCAGCGCCTTCATGCAGCTCCAGCACCGCCGCCCCCCCCCCACGCTGTGCACTAATGAATGCTGATACATAGCAGGTGTTACATAAATCGTTTTTACATGATTTTTGTTGAATTAAGTCTATTTATTCCCTGGGAATAAATACAGAAAATAAAATGACCTTCTAAAATAAAAACAATGCAACCTTGAAGATACAAATCTAAATTTAAAATTTTGTATCCTAGTGTTAGAAAAATCTAATCTCCTTTAATTGCCGCATTAGTACTTGGCTGAAAAAGAACCAAAAAATTTCAACCTAGCATGAAATTCTTGCTTTGTTAATTGAACAGGTGCCTAGATATTCTTTTTTCTTCAATCCATTCTTCCCTATTTCTTCCTGGGCTGCATTTGATTAGCTGTCCATCATGTCTATAGTTTCAAATTACATCTATTTGCATCTATTTGCATTGTTTCTTGCTTCCAAGTTGCTATCATCCACAACTTTTGAAACTCACTTGGCTATAAAGACTGAATTTTTACATACAAACACGATGAATATTGAGGATGTGGAAATCCTGATTACCCTGAATTGATCATTATACAAGATGTACATGTATTGAACTATGTTACTGTGCCCCATAAATGTGTAAATACTGTGTTGTTTCTAAAAGATTTAAAATATTAATTCAATATTTGGCCTTGCAAGGAAAGTGGTATCTGAAATGGTTACTCCAGTATACCCTGATTTGACTATAGCACCTCTGGAATATACAGTTCAGTGTTTACATTCACTCGTTTGTTTAGTACTTACTGTTGCAGTCGGGTTCTCATTGCTAGCAGAAATCACCCAACCAAGAGCAGCTTGTGGGTTTATTTTGGCTTACAGGCTTAAGGGGAAGCTCCATGATGGCAGGGAAAATGATGATATGAGCGGAGGATGGACATTACCTCCTGGCCAACATCAGGTAGACAACAGGAACAGGAGAATGTGTCAAACACTGTCAAGGGGAAACTGGCTCTAATACCCATAAGCCCACCCCCAATAATACACTGCCGCCAGGAGGTATTAATTCCCAAATCTTCATCAGCTGGGAAACTAGCATTCAGAACACTTAAGTTTATGGGGGAACACCTGAATCAAACCACTACATTCCACCTCTGGCCCCCATAAACTGATAACCATCCATGATGTAAAATACAATGCATTTAGTCCAACTTTAAAAGTCCCAATAGTTTTTATCAATCCCAATGGCGTTCAAACATCCCCACAATCCAAGGTCTTTTAACTGAGCCATAATATGGAAATATCCCTAAAAAACCCATAATGGCACAGAATAAACACTCACACTGGAAAAGATGGCATTGGGCATAGCAAAATAAAATTATATATATTATTCAACCAATATAAGATTTAAACAGGGCAAACATCAAACTCTGTAGTTCCAAGTCCAACAACTCTAGTCAATGACAAGTCTCTAGAATTCCTATTCCACCCCTCCAGCTAGGCTACTCACAATCCTGGAAACCTTCATCCAGGGCCGGCAGCTTTCCTTAGCAACCATCTCGTGGTCCCAGCATCTCCACTGGGCCTCCACTGCAACTCACTGTCCATCCTCACAGCTCCATTGGGTTTCCACGCAGGCATCCAGCAAATCAGCTTCACACTGCCTATGACCGTTTCCAAAACACAAGACTGTGTTGCAAATTCAGTGACCCTTTTTCCTGCATGTTTTAAAAATTTTTTTTGTTTATTTTTATTTATTTATTTGAGAGCAACAGACAGAGAGAGGCAGAGAGAGAGAGAGAGAGAGAGAGAGAAAATGGGCGCACCAGGGCCTCCAGCCACTGTATATGAACTCCAGATGCATATGCCACCTTGTGCACCTGGCTTAGGTGAATACTGGAGAATTGAGCCTTGCCCTAGGGTCAGGCTTCACAGGCAAGCACTTAGCTGCTAAGCCATCTCTCCAGCCCTCCTGCATTTCTTATACTCCATAATACCAAGAAGGGTGCCAATTTGTTAATCCATGGGGGAATAAAGAAGGCTTTGAAGAATAGGACATTCCTTCAGCATTCAGGGCCCTTCAAAAGACTATTCTTCCTGTTGTTTCAATGCTCATCAGCTGGCCCAATCTCAAAGGTTGTAATCTCTCATACAATTTCAGCTGAACAGGCAGCAGTTTTGGCCCAAATATTTCATTTTTCTGTGCCATATCTCTCTGCACACACGAGTCCATCTCTATGCAATGCAACCCTACACAAATTCTCAGGACATGGGCATAACAGCAAGCCTCTCACACAAACTGCTTCTAGCCCAGTCTAGGCAAAGCTCTCTCTCAGCCTCATAAGCCAAACCTCACAGTCCATAGTTCTTACTGCATTCAGTTCTTTCAACTCTGACCAGAATAGTCCTTCAAGCTGTACTTACAGCACTGCAAGGTGTCTTTAGGTCAAGGTTTCAAATCCTTCCAGATTCCTCTTGAAATTCAGCTCCAAAAGTCCAAAGCCACACAGTCAGGTGTCTAGCAGCAAGCCCACTCTTCAGTACCAACTTTACTGTTGCAGTCAGGTTTGCACTGCTGGCAAAAATCACCCAACCAAGAGCAGCTTATAGGAAAAATGAGTTTATTTTGGCTTATAGGATCGAGAGGAAGCTCCATGATGGCAGGAGAAAACAGTGGCATGAGCAGAGGGTGCACATCACCTCCTGGCCAGCATCAGATAGACAACAGCAACAGGAGAATGTGCCAAATACTGGCAAGGGGAAACTGGCTATAACACTCATAAGCCCACCCCCAACAATACACTGCCTCCAGGAAACATTAATTCCCAAATCTCCATCAGCTGGGAACCTACTATTCAGAACACCTACGTTTATGGGAGACACCTGAATCAAAACATCCCACTTAGTATCATTATTTAGGAAATATTTACTAAGTAAATATTTTAAAAAATAGGGAAATATTGTACTATCTTCTATGGTCCCTAAAGCATTCTGGAAACTTAAGCAAATGAGACAGTTAAGGCATATTTGTTCAAAGAAGTCTCTGATTTGACATTTCATCAATTTTAAAAGCAGAATATCATGTGAAGAGAGGTTGGATAAAGCATCTTGGTTATGTTCTGAGCAGGGTTTTAGACTGGCTTAGTGCCCAAACTAACATCATTTCAATTATGATGCCTTCTAAATGAAATATAAATTGCTCTAGTGTTTGCCCTTACATGTCCATATTAGGCCTCAGCTCTCTGACACACTGCCCCCAAGCATAATGACAGTTCTGTAGGACACTGGTGAAGCATGAAAATATTTGACTCAAGACAAGGGGAAGAGAAAAAGAACTTGATGATGAATGAAGTGGATGAGGAGGGTCAAACATAAGATGGCTTCTAGGCTACTTTCTTGAAGACAGAGATGGGTAGTAGTACTAGTTACAGAGAAAATGAGGAAGAAAAGAAGAAAAGAGAGTGGAAAATAGTTTGGGTCACACAGAAATATAGAATGGTCTAGAAAGTCTTCAGGCATTGGGAGAAAATTCTACGCATGAAGGAAATGAAAATGAGTTCAAGAAGTAAAACTGGGGCTGGAGCAATTGTTCAGTGGTTACAGCCACTTGCTTTCAAAACCTAACAGCCCACATTAGATCCCCCAGTACCCACATAAAGCCAGATGTGCAGTGGCCTATGCACCTGGAGCCCATTTGCAGTGGCAGAAGGCCCTGGTATGCTCATACTCACTCTATCTCTCTGTCAGACTCTGTAAAACAAATAAACATATTTTTAAAAAGTGAAACTAGAGATCTGGAGAGACAGCTTAGCAGTTAAGGCACTTGCCTGCAAAGCCTAAGGGCCCACTTTCTACTCTCCAGATCCCATGTAAGCCAGTTGGACAAAGGTGAGGCACATGCCCACTAGGTGGTGCAAGTGACTGTAGTTCGATTTCAGTGGCTGATGACCTGGCATGCCAATTCTCTCTGTCTCTCTTTCTCTAAAATAAAATAAAAAAAAAATTTAAAGTAAAACTAGGGGCTAGAGAGATTGCTTAGTGGTTAGGCACTTGCCTGGAAAGCCTAAGGACCTGTTTTCAACTCTCCACATCCCACAAAGCCAGACACATAATGCAAGGTTGCACATACATACAAGGGTCCTGTTAGCCCAGTGCCACTCAGTGCCTGGGTACTGTGACATGTGATCAGCAGCAGGACCCTGTGGGATGCAGGGCTGGTGCCACAGGCCTGGTGGGAAGAGTGTTACATGTTAGTGTGGCGGCTTCCTGCTCATAGAAATTGGAGGACCAGGTATGTACAGGGGAGAAAGTTCACCTGGGTTTGAATGCCTAGCATTACTTGGCCTTTGGAGTATGATCAACCGCAAGACTCTATGTGTCACAGGGCTGCTGCTGCTGGCCTTACAAGGAGAAGGTTTAATGTTAGTGTGATAGCTTCCTTCTCACAGACTTTGGGGGCCCAGGTATGTGCAGGGGAGTAAACTTACCTATGCTTGACCACCCAGCATTACCCACTACCTGGCCTTTGCAGTGTAATCAGCCACATGACCCTGTGGGCCACAGTTCTGGTGCCACAGGCCTGTCAGGAAGGGAATTCCATGTCAGCATGGTGGCTCCCTACTCACAGCAATTGCAGGATCTGGTACATGCAGGGATGGAGCTCACCTGAGCTTGAATACCCATCATTACTCACTGCTGGGCGCCTTGGTATGGGATCTGCCTGGGACTTTGGGATGAGATTTGTTCCGAGGACTGTCCTAGAGGCAAGCATGGTCACAATTGCTGTCTGCATCCCCCCTCCTTCCATTTTTGTTTTGTTTTTTTCATGGGGGAATCCCTTCCCGGTACATCTACTATTGTGGGGCTGGGCAGGTGGAAGCACTTCTCAGGCAGGGCCTGGTAAATATAAGCACTTCACAGCCATCCACTGGAGCGGACCCTGAGATAGTATAGCCCCACAGGGGCAGCCAGGGGAGGCCAGGGCTCTTCCTGAGGGAGGACAGCCCCACATGGGCAGCCAGGGGAGGCTAGACTGATTTCAGGATTTCACCAAAACAAGTTGGGTAGAAAGTCAGAGGATCAGCAATCTAATAGCAGTTTCACTCATAGCTCTGAGGTTACCCCTCAGATGAATCACCTAGCATTGCTGAGTCTTAATTCAGGGATCCATGTAGCTTTAAAATTCTTTTTCATGAACTTTTGGTGAGGAATTTGGAAAGGAGGTTGTAAGTCATATTAGCATGAGGCTCCTTCTCATTAGCTAAGGGTTAAAACACCAAGGTCTAGGTTCTGGCTTAGATAGTAATTATTTCTGTGATACTGACCTACACTGTCCATTCTGGGTGGATTTGAGGCATGAGACCTAATCTAGGTCAGGTCTGAGGTCCTTTCCAGATCTGAGAACAAGGAATTCAGTCACCAAAATGTCTATAGCATTCTCTGAGCCAAAGGTGTCCCCAGATGTCACAATACACTTATAATATTTAAAGTCAAGTTTCAAATTACTTTAAAAATAAAAGCTTCATTGAGATATAATTCACACAACATATAATTCATGTATTCAGGGGATAGACAGCTAATCATAGGTCATGCTTTATAGTTCGGGAGGATGCAGTCCAACGTGGTGGGGAAGACAGCAGCGAGAGCATGAAGCAGCTACCAGTCTGTGGTCAGGAAGCAGACAGAATGATTTCTAGCACTCAGCTTACTTTCTTCTTTCTGTTCGCTCAAGATCCCAGCCAATGAAATGGTACTGCCCACAGGTAGGGTGGGTCTTCCTATTTCAATTAATGCAATGGAAGAACTCCCTCAAGCTGTGTGTAGAAGTTTGTTTACATGATGATCCTAAGTCCTGTCAGAATGACAATCCATATTACCCATCACAGTATCATGAGTAAGCTATAGAAAATCTTCAGCTCAGACAATTAAAAAAAAATTCTTTGCCAGTTTAAAAGATGTCTACATTAAACTGGAAACACATTGCAAATAATTATAATCTGTAGGACTAAATTTTACAAAATACGATATCCTTGAAGGGAAGAGTAGTTTTCAGTATCAAAAAGATGGTTACCACCTGGCTGAACCATTGTGAAGCAGTGTTACTTTCTTGTTGCGACAACAAAATACCTGGCAATACTCTGTAGTTTACGAGCTCTGCTTTAGATCCTACTGAGCAAAAGAGCGTTGTGAGGCCGGGCGTGGTGGCACACACCTTTAATCCCAGCACTTGGGAGGCAGAGGTAGGAGGATCACCGAGAGTTCGAGGGCCACCCTGAGAATACATAGTGAATTCCAGGTCAGCCTGAGCTGGAGTGAGACCCTACCTCGAAAAACCAAAAAAAAAAAAAAAGCATTGTGTTATATACAGAAGGAGCAATGAGGCAGGAAAAGAAACCATCATGGTTTGAAAAAGGGGTAGTTTAGGGTAAAAAGGGTTTATCTCAGTTTACAGTCCCAGGTTATATCATGTGGCGGAAGAAGCTTGAGGCAACTGGTCACATTCAGTCCATGGTGAGGAAGCAGGGAACAATGAATGCTGGAGCTCAGCCAGCGCTCTCCTTTTTATCCAGACCATGACCCCATCCACAGTTAAGGTGATTCTAGGTGCTGTCAAGTTGATAGTCGATATAGACCATCACAAGCAGCCTGCATGTAGGAAACTCAGAGCTTGCTCAGTTTCCAGATGAAAAGTTCTCATCTTCTTGATAGGAAGAGACATCCTCTGAACACCTTCTGTAGACCACGCTTACTTGGCACTGGGGTAGTAGTAACCACATGACTATGTTCAAGGAGCCACAAACTAAAGCAAGGGGAATACAGACATGAAAACCTGTAGTTCCCATACATTTTCCCAGAGTGTCTTCTGGACAGAGCCGTAATTGATACTTCTCATACCAAAGGCCCCAAACAATAAAAACACTAAAAAAAAAAAAAAGTGTTGACCACTCTTGGCAATTCATTGATCTTACATCCCATCACCAGGCCCTTCCCTTCTCTGATCCCCTAGTGGCCCAGATACTGGAGCTGTAGGCTTCATCCAGGGCTACTATGACATGAGCCTGGGTCACATTCACACCACCAGGCAGCTCCTATCCCCAGTCAGTGCTACATGGAAGTCCCAAGCACCAGGTACCTTGCTGTGCTGTTGCTTAGGGTTCTAGAGCAAAAGCTTCTCCTGAGAATCCTCTAAAACCCGACTCTCTTGCCTCAACATGCTTGCTTCCTACTGTCCCCAACAACAAGGAAGAGCCACAGAGGCAACTCTGTCCAAGTTCCAGGACCAGAAGCTTCCATGCAGTGTCTTCCTTCTGCCCAGTTTCTCTGGAAGTCACCAAGGCCCCCGCTGGGGATAGTGACACCATCTGCCCTCGCTCACCAATCTTGATACTGCTGTTTCCTTGGCTCTGCCTTCATGAAAGAATGGGCATTTCTGTGCTTTTAGGAGCTTGCTGCAAATCTGTGCTTCTCATCCCCAAGCAAAGGCTGAGGTGACCCTCTAGTTTGCATGCCCTGCTTTAGACCTTACTGAGCAAAAGAGCATTGTGTTATATACAGAAGGAGCAGTGCAGCAGGAAAGGCAGCCATCATGGTCTGAGCAAGAGGTAGAACTCAAGGACATCACCTTCAGCTTGTTCTTTAAAACCTGCTATCCAACACATAAGGAGTGTGGTAGTTTGAATAGATGGCCCTCAATATAGTCAGTGTTTTACTGGTTTGTAGTTTGCATCTGCAGCCACCTGGCTGGAGGCAGCGTGGCTGGGCAGATCTTAAGGTATGGTGGTGGGTTTAAGATTTCAATCTAAAGGTATACAAAGTGTACCTTGCTGGAGTTCCTGAGGTGTGCTGTACTGTGTGGTATTTTGGCTTGTGGCTTTCTTTATCTGTGTTTGGTCCTGTGAAGGCAGGCCATTGTGGAACTTCCCCTGGATCTGTAAGCTTCAATAAATATCCCTTCCTCCATAACTTTCAGACCAGGCAAACCTGAAGCTGTCTGCTACAAGGAGGAAAGCCAAAATGCACCAAAACTGAAAATAAGAGGCTGCTGAGAGCTCAACACTAAATGAGTTATGTCTGCCACACCCTCCAAGGCTCAGGGAACATTGCAGAAGAGAGAGTAGAAGGAATGTAAGAGCCATGGGGTGGGAAGGAGTGCTTTGGGGAACTAACCTCCTCCTGACATGAACTGACTGGCACATGTATGCCTTCACAGTGTTATCCTGATAAGACCTGCACAATTGTTTGTCCATTAAACATTTTTTTTTTTTTTTTGACAAAGAGGATAGAGGAGGACAAAAAGGATACGACATCAAAGCAGAATGACTACTTGGAAAGAGAAGAGTGCTCAGTAGAACAGGAGTGGGGAAGAGGGACAAAAGAGGGTAATTGGATCAAATTACAATATGTACATGTATTAAAATTCTCAATAAAGTGTTTAAAAAGAATAGCATGTTCACAACATTCCAAGTGGTTTAATAGTTCTGAAGTACAAATTATAAGCCTGGTAACAGAAAAAAAATGAGTCCATAAGAATGGGAAAAAGGCACACACTCTAAGAGTGTATGCATATTTTGTTAATTACCCTTGGAAGGTTTAGCTCTTGCTAGGAACTACAGTAATCTGTACCACAACACAATGAATACCATTCCGATTTCCACCTTACATTTTAAAAAACCTGGAAATTGGACAAGTTGAGTAACATGTCAAGAATCACACAGCATACCACAGAAATGGAACTCAGATCCAGATCTTTTGGACTTAAGATCCTGTGTTCAAAACCTCTTGCCTTCATACTTGAGAATCATAACTGTAGCAAACAGGGTTCTACTGGAAGTTCTAGAACAAGAAGAATAGAATAGATAAAATGGAAACTAAAAAGTGATACTGTGGATATGGGAAGCTAGAAAGAAGCAGAAAGGGGTGAAGTGTAATTAATTTTGTCTTTATTCTCCAGGCAGTGAGAAACCACAGTGCATATGATCAACTTGAAAAACCTGCTAGGTATTCCTTTTAAGATTCTTTCAAAAAAGTTGTTTATAAGTTAGACTTTCCATCTTTTCAGCCCATTGCCTTTTTCTTGAAATATCTATGTCATATTTTCCCCATCCCATTGGTGTCATACTGCTCAATTTCAGCAGTGGAAATTGAGGTCAGAAAACAAGAAATTACAACTTTATGATGAGAGTCAGTCATGTAGGATCCTGAAGATGTTGTACATAGATGCAGCTATTAAGGAACCCAGGAGGGGGGAAGCAATGGAATAAAAGCTTAGCAAGCTTTTAACCCTGAGTCATATTCAGGTGTGTATTCTGTTTTGTTTTGTTTTTCCTGAGAAGAAATAGAAATCTTGTGGAGCAGTGCCACAGAATTGGCATGGATGGTCTACTTGACCTTTAAAAATGAAAACTTCGCTGGAATATTTTAAGGAGAAGAATAAAACTCTAAAAGTAAAATGAAATATTGCTTAGGTTTTCCTATGTCACTGAGACCATTTCTTCCTCCTTTCTTCTTTCCTAAGTAATCCACAGGTAATTTGAATGACTTTTGGTTCAGTGTGCAAGCACAATGAGTATAAGATTTATCTTCTTTAAAACACTTAACAAGTCTTACAATAATAAAGTTCAACCAGAATAAGTATTGTTTCCTGACATTCTTAATGAGTATATGCATATGTATATGTATGTGAGGGGTAGGCAGATGGTCATGTGAGTATACACATTTGTGTACATGTGTATGTGAAGGCCAGCAGACAACTTTGGGTGTACTTTTTTAGGAATACCATCCACCTTTTTGGAGACTCTAATTGGCCTAGAATAAACCAATTAAGATAGGCTGTCTGGTAAATAAGCCCCAGGTATCTTCCTTTCTCTGCCATTCCAGCTCTGAGATTATAAGTACACACCACTGTACCTGGCATTTTTCACAAATACTGAGGACTGAACTCAGATCTTAATGCTTGTGAGGTGTCTCTCCAGCCCCATTTTTCCTGATATGAGAGCTAGTGTCTCATGTCAATACATGGATGAGAGGAACCATACCTGGGTGTCATGCACTACTCTATACCTGAGCCTCATCCTACACAAAGTACCCTTCCACTGACTATGGAAAAACCGAGACCTGGAATCCATGCCCACACATTCTCAAGCCCTCCTCTAGGGCCCCCTGTAGCCTTGTAGCCCTGGGTTCAAGTGATAAGAATGTCAAGTATGTGGAGGTGTCATATCTGCAGCTTGGATATATGGATTTGGTTACCATAAGCCAAAGGTGGTTGCCAGTGGGCTAGGAGCCACCACATTTCAACAGGCAGGGTTCTGGTGGAGGTGGTGTGTCACCAGGGGTAGGTCTTAGAGTGGTGTCCAGCACTAAGGTGTGTCTGAGGCAGCCTAAAGCCTGGATGTTCTCTTTCTCTCCCTGCTGTGGATATATATGCTGAAGTGAGCCAACATCTTCCTCGATGATGACGCTTCCCCTGGAATCTACAGGCCTGAGAGCCATCACTCTTAGAAGCTGATCCCTTCATGCACAGGACCACCACAATGAATGACTATGAACATTTAACATGACAACTCTAGGGCTACTCAACTTCTCCTTAGATATTATAAGATATTATAGCCTTCTTCCTATAAAGCCCTTTCCTGCTATTATTTTGTGAAGATAATTCCTTGCATCTCAAAACCCATGTTTCTACATAGATAGATGAGTGAATTCATTACTTAATAGCTTAACACATTATGAGGGAGATTTTCAGTGTTCATAAAAATTATGTCTGATGCATCAATCATCTGAAAAAGTCGAGGTGGGTGCCTCTTATAGCTGGCTAATAACAAACCGAATGTTCTATCCATGCTTGGCCAAATCTGTACACCTACACGTTGTGCATGGAGAAAGCTTTTCACTGGTTTTCAGTTGCCTCTTCATCTCTGTTTGATGTTTGTATGCAGTTGGAACTTTTTTGCTCTGCTCTACGACAGGACATTCGTTTAGGATGTACTCTTCCAGTCCTGAATAGAGAACTTCTCACAGAAAAGTCAGGCAGTAGAGAGCAGCCACTCCCTGTCTGGCGAGGTTTTAGGGATGGGCTTTGTCACCCCAATTGCCATCAGCCTCTTCAGAGGCTTCTCAGAGAAGAGTCTTCGAGGAGTTTGTTTTGCTCTCATCATTTTCGCTCTCCTGCGTCCTTCCAGCCTAGCATGACTCAGCTCTAGCATGTTCTTAGGGCCTGTGGGAGAGGAGACATTTGCCTCTATACTATCCAACATCAGAGAACTTTACAAGGTGAGTACTTCATGGCATTGTATTTCTTTGAGACACACTTCAGATAACACTACAACAAAGTCCTGTGTCATACAGAACAATGAACCAACGAATCAGTAAATGCACTAGCAATATGCCTCACCTTGGGATAGCTATGTAACACGAGACCTAGTTCTTCAGAATATATCATGAGTTATGGCCCAGATGTACAGATCCCAAAGAGCAGTGCTAGTACAGCAGATGAGGTGAGAGCTGGCATGGGCTACCGTGAGGCCAGTGGGCTTTTGGTCGGCTCATGCATTCTCATGTAGACCAATTTCCACCTCATATTCCAACAGTCTTATATCTCTAACTCTAAACTTACAATCAGAATCATCTATTGATCGTGAACTCCTTCCTCCTTTCAACGCAGAGCCTTGCCTCTGGTTCCAACTACCTGCTTCTTCCTGTAGAGTCTTCCCATAAATCATTGTCTAACAAGGTTGTGGTGATGTGAAAAGATGAAGAAAGGCCAAGATGGTGCTGTTGGGCTTAATGGATATAATTTAAATCAACTCATACAATAGATTACTACTCAGAGGTAAGAAGGAATCAAAATTCTGACATATGCTACAGCATGGATAAACACTGAAGACATCAGGCTAAGTGAAACATGCCAGTCACAAAAGAATAACTAACTCTATGGTTCCACTTACGTAAAGTACCCAGACTAGTCACATTCATAGAGACAGAATGCAAAAGACTAGTTTCAAGGGCTGAGGGGGTAAGGAATTATTGTTTATTCTTTCCACCATGTTTGTTCTATTTCAGATTCACAATTTCTGAGGAATTTCTAGAATATTTACTCTATACTATGCAACTAATCTTCTAGTTTTTTTTTTTTTTAACCTCTAGCACTTTAATTGCATAGACTCCACATTAGAATTATTTTTAGTGACACAAAGTTTACACAGGACCCAAACGACTCGTTGGACATCTGAACTTTGAGGTGACTAGCTTTAGGACCAGCCCTGAAGGTGGGTTTCAGAAATTAGAGAGCACCATACCTCCTGCATAAGGACAACTTTTGAAGTTTCTTTACTCCACTCAGATCACACCACTCCATGAATTAAGACCCTTGCATGGCTGCCTGTTCTTTCAGATCACAAACCAGAATCTTTGTAGTGGCCTTGGCACCTCCTGTGTTCCACCTCACTCCACAGCGGACACAGGGACCTGTTCATCACTCATCACCCACGTCTCAGCCTGTGTACTTGCTCGTACTTACTTCTGCCTGGAGTTTTCCTTTCCAAGAAGCCCATATGGGTTTCTCATTTCTGTTGTGTCTTTCCTTAAGGGTCTCTTCAGTGGCCTTCCTTGACCGCCATACTTAAAACCAGAAGACCCATATCCATGGTGCCATAGTCTGTTGCCCTGCTTTACCTTCTCCGTCATCATCCCCAGCGCCTCGCACTAGATATCTCACTTATTCTGTATGCACATATCCTCTGTGAAGTTTTGTAGTTTCAATCATTGCTGTTTACCCTTATCCTAGAACTGTATATGGTATGTGTTCCATGCTTGGTGAAACTTGAATACTTTACTAAAGAAAGAAGTGAATGAACCAGAATGACCTTACCAGAAAGATCAGAAATCAGTTACCTAAAAGGCTCTCCCTTCAGAATGGCATTGTAAACAGAAGCTGTATAGGCCACAATATTTCCAGAAGTCTCTGACATGCTAGTCCAGATTAGTAATAATAGAACCAGTAATGCCAAAATCACTAATTTCTCCATTGAATCATGGCAATCAAGTCTGTTTTAGAACACTCACATCATTGGGGCAGGGGTGGCAATGGAATAAGTGAAAAGGAATTGCTCTGTGATTTGAATACCAAAGGCAGGTTGGCATCTTCCTCCACAAATAAATATGATAAAAGGAAGGAGGAAAACTTTGCATTATTATAATCCCTTCAACTGCAATTATCAGCTGTGTGTCAAACATTACATTGGTGGGCAAGGTCACTTAATGCTCACCAACCCTACAAATAGATGCAATATCTCCCAGAGAAATGTCAGGTTCAGAGAAGTTATCTTCTCAAATTTATGCTACCACAGAGATTCAAACTGAATCTGAATCCAAAGTCCAAAGTCTTTCTATTACCATGCAATGTCACCCTAAATAATAAAAGAAGACCATTTGGGGTTTGTTTCTGCTGATTCTCAACTATATTTAAAATTGCCAATCCTACCTATCTGCTTTCTACCTAGATTATTAAAATACTGACTACAGCAATGAAATTTCCCAGAGTAGAAAGAAATGATATTTTAAATGTTGTTATCTTTTCTAATTCATTTTTTGAAAATCATTTTGGCCTATCACTGGGGAAAATCTCTAAGCAATAAAAGAAATTCAATAGAAAGCACAGGCAGTGTATCATAAAATGTGCTTTGCATCTTGATAACAACCTGTGATTTATTTATTGCTTATGATAAATGTGAAAATATATTGCATTGGAGGAATCCATGAATAGAATGGTATGGGTAGTGTAAAGTCTTGCTTCAAGCCTTCAACTAGTTGAATACCTTGTTGAAATATAGAGTAGGACCTTAGGGCAGTTTTGCAAACATAATTAGGTTGGTAGTTTATTAAAGTGTATATTTGAAATTCTCCCATATATATTTTCATTAATATTCCAAGTACTGGGAACCTCTGAAAGAGATGGGGAAGAAAGTGATATTTTATTAGTGTGCACCACGGCAGACTTATTTATCTTAGAGCTTTCAATGTAATAACTTAATTCCATTTTTCAAGATATATCCTATATGACTCTAGTTAATTTAGCCCAAGTGAGCTGCTATATTCCTTTCCCTCCTTAGGTAGTGCTAAGTTACATATATGTTGCATTTCTTTTTTAAAAAAATATTTTGTTTATTATTTGAAAGAGAGAGTGAGAGGAAGAGGCATAGAGAAAGAGAGAATGGGCATACCAGGGCTTCCAGCCACTGCAGATGAACTCCAGATGCATGAACCCCCTTGTGCATCTGGCTTATGTGGGTCCTGGGGAATCAAACCAGGCTCCTTAGGTTTCACAGGCAAATGCCTTAATCACTAAGCCATTTCCCCAGCCTCATGTTGTATTTCTTTATCTCTATTTACTGATTTCCCAGTTTGATGATCAGCAAGCATAATTTAGTCAGGTGAATCGTAGCATCTCTGATGACTGGGGTAATATGAATTTGTAATCTTGTCATGCATCTGCTCCCACTAGAAGGGTAGGATCCTGGACCATTACAGAGCTAAAAGAAAGCCTGTGTGTCTGAAACATAAGGAAGGAGAGGGAGAGAAACAAGGGAGTAGGGAAAGAAAGTCAGGGCCAGTAAGGATAGCGTTTTCAGGGCATGCTAAACTTTGAGAATTATATTTTCCACAAATGGAAAGTCACTGACAAGCATTAAGTAAAGGAGACAAGTTGTTAATTACATTTAAAAAAAATTAGTTGGGCTAGAGAGATGGCTTAGCGGTTAAGGTGCCTGTCTGCTAAGCCTAAGAACGCTGGTTCCAATCTCCAGGTCCCACGTTTAGCCAGATGCAGTGACACAAGGGCACAATGCCGCACTTGACCACAAGGGGGCACACACATCTGGATTTCGTTCACAGCAGCTTAGAGACTGCTGGAGCGCCCATCTCTATCTGTCTCCCTCTCCCTCTCTGTCTGTTTCTCTCTGTGTCTCTCTCCAAAAATAAACAAAATAATTTTAAAAAATTTAAAAAATTAGTTCTCCTGCATTGTGGAGAACAGAGTGGGGCAAACAAGATGATGATAGAGACCAGTTAGAAGGCTGGGGATGTAGCTTAGTGGTAAAATGCTTGCCTAGCATGCACAAGGCCTTGAATTCAATCTCCAGTAGTACAAACAAACAAAAAAGAGGGGAGGCAAGTTAGAAGACAAGACCGAGCAGCTGAGACACAGTGAGGTTGATGAAATGGAAGATCTGTGTTGCATGTAGAAAGTACTAGATTTGGTAATAAATTGGATGTTGGGTAGAAGGAGGGGAATGCTCAAGATAATACATTGGTATGTGGCTGGAGCAGCTAATATGGTTCAATGTTCCCTTCAAAACTCATGTTAAGGGCTGGAGAGATGGCTTAGCAGTTAAGGCACCTGCCTCCTAAGCCTAAGAACCCTGGTTCAAATCTCCAGGGCCCAAGTTTAGCCAGATGCTAAGTGACGCAAGGGTGCAATGCCACACTTGCCCACAAGGGGGCGCACACATCTGGATTTCATTCACAGCAGCTGAGAGGCTGCCGGCGCGCCCATGTCTGTCTTTCTCTCCCTCTCTCTGTGTCTCTCTCTGTGTCTCTCTACAAAAAAAAAAAAAAAAAAAAAAAAAAACTCATGTTAAAATTTAATGACCATTATGACAGTATTGGGAAATGGGAACTTTAAGAGCAGAGTAGATCATGGGGGTGCCACCCTCATAAATAAATTAATGCCTTTATATCACAGGAGTGGGTTAGTTGTCTTTGGAGGGGCTTTATTATAAAAGCAAGCTCCTTCTGAAATGTGTATTTTGTTACAACTATCTGCTGTGTGTGTGTGTGTGTGTGTGTGTGTGTTGTTGGTGTTCTGCCATGCTGTGATGCAGTATGGAAGCCCTCATTAGATGACATTACAGTATAGGAATTCTTCAGACCAACAAGGTGGAGATGGGTATTCATTACACAAGGAACAACAAAGACAAGAAAGATGTGTGTTTGAAAGATAGGTGTGCGGATTGAGTAAGGAAAGCAGAAGATGAGGTTGGCTAATACATAATTCCACAGGTGATGGAAAGTTACTGAAGATGAACCCTCAGAATGGAAGTAGTGCCTGGCAGGAGGCATGGATTCAGTAACTATTTATTTCTGTCTGCATGATTTTATTAGTTAGCTTTTCTCATCATAGCTTGGTAGATTGTGCAGACCTGGCTAAGCCATAACAGCTTGCATGGACCCAGACAGAAATATGGGAGAGAGAAAAGGCAAGGTGTCCTGGTTATTATTATTGTATGAAAATACACTTTAGACCTCTAAGGTTTAATGAAAGTTTGACTTAACAAATGTTTACTGATGTTACCTTTATATTTTGTTTACTACTTTTGTCTGTAGGTACATAGAGGTGGAATGCATTCTTTGCTATTGGTTTGTCTAAATCCCTGCTTTGTATACCTTGTCCTGATCCAGATTTATAGTTACCTTATTAGAGCTTTTTTTTTGCTTTTGAAAAAATTTATTGATTATTTATTTATTTATTATTTTTATTTATATTATTCTAATTTTACATTCATAATGGTGACTCCTTTATCCTCCTCCCTGTCCTCCTCCTTCCAAAGGGATCATCATGCATTGTGGGGGGTAGTCAAGAGTTATGGGGGATAGGCCAAGTCTCTGTGCATAATGCCCCAACTTGTGGCTCTAACATTCTTTCCACCCCCTCTTCCATGAATTTCCCTGAGCCACGTTGGGGTCATTTTAGTTCTACTTCAGTGATGAGGTTTTGGGAGCCTCTGTGTCTCTGGATATGTGGCTTAGCAGGAGTTGGATGTTCTCTGTGTTTATCTCCTTCAGCCTTTTTCTGGTGTCGTGATCACCAAGAACGCTGTATCTCTTGCCCTTCCCCTGCATTACTCTATGGTTTCAGCTGGGGCCCTGGTGAGATGTGATTGGCTGATTTTCCCTTCAGGTTCGTTATCCATCTGAAAAAGATAAGCAAATTCTCCAATGGAGAGAGAAGTTAGTTCTAGATATATGGGATGGCCATAGATATTTTAGAGGGAATTTTATATGCATAGGCCCTCTTCTCATCCACAGTTGGTGGTGTCTTGATCTTGGAGACTGAGCTCCTTTTTGTACATGGTTTGGAACTCATTGCTGGAACTGGGAAATAAGTCAAAACCTTATTAGAGCTTTTGTTCTACGTCCTGGTCAGAAGATGCTTTATGTTTAAGCAAAATAACCCTAGTGGTAAAGGTATGGAAGGGATTATATAATATGGGGTTGTGCACTTCATTTAGGGGTTTGTACATTTGAGGGGAAATGGCATCATTATGTCTCAGCCTTGCCAGGTCCATCAGTCTTTGAGGTCAAACTACTTGGAAACAATTGGCATAAAGACAGAGACCTGGTTTTTGTGCCTTTCCCTTTGGCTGTGGCACTCTGTTCTTCTTGACCATTAATAATCTTCACCAGACTCATACAGATAATCCTTAAAATCCTTAGGGCTGTAGGCCTAAACAGAACTCACTTTCATATGTCATCTGACTGTCCTCCAGATAACCTACATTACAAGTCTCACTCAATTCTGTGAGTTATAACCATCTTAGAGATGGCCAGACACGGGGTTAGGAAAGAGATGGAGCCAGGCCTCGAAACCTGTGTGGATGTTAGACATCCAAGTGCTCTTTCCACCTTGTGGTCATGTTCACACGTGGGTAAAGCCTAGAGCTATAATATTACCAGGAGTCCTCTATATTCTTTGTCATGATCTATGCTCCATACTGTTCATATTGGAAGTGACCTTCATTTGGGACTCACCAGTACTTGCTGTGTATAACTACATTGCCTGTCCTATGATATTTGTGGGGATATTTGGAAGGAGAAGAATGGATCCTAGGCACAAAAATGTCACAAATAGAAATGACTTTAAACCAATAGTATTTATTTATTTCCCAGGGTTTACTGGAAAGAAAATAGCTTCTAAAGTCAGGGGTACGAGAAAGAGTCAGCTGTGCCCCTGGTTGATGAGATCCAGTAACCCAGACCACAGAAGGGCATCCCAGACAGCCCTTTGTCCTCCGGATATTGTTTTTCTCATCCAGCCTCATTTATAATCCCAGGAAAGAGGGGGAGGGATACTTCGTCCACTTGCCTGCTCTTGTTTGCTCCTCTGCTTCTACACAGAAGAGCAAGAGACTCCAGCTCACCAAAATCTATCACCTTATGTTAATATCAAAGTCAGTTACTTTATGTCCAGAAAGAGGGATGAGTAAACTATAACACAGAGGAAAACAGACCCAGGGATGAATGAAAGGAAAGATACTGTATAATGAAACTTAAAAAAAAAAAAAACCAATCATACTCCCTCTGTCCTGCCTTCGCAGTGCTGTGTCACTGTCTTTGTCTTCCAGCTCACACTGTGGCAGTCCTTGTGAAGTGAGGGATTGCAGAGATTAAACATTCCTTTTTAATGATGCCCTTTCGGAGAGGCTCAGGGGGACCTCACTGCCATTTCCAGCTGAGCTCTTTCCCTTCTTTTCCTGGAACTTCTGAGCAGGTGCCAGAGCCAGCCTCTGAGATCCATGGCTTTTGCAGGGAGGGTTGGCTTGCCTTTCTCTGGTCATCCTGATTAATGCAGAACAAAGGAATTCCAGTTGAATCAAATGTTATTTTTAAGCAGCTTAAAGACTTTAAGTGTTTTCCATGGCCAGCCATAAAGGGGGCTTTAAATTAATCTCAAGAAGGAAGCACATATATCCTTGTGTCTTTCCACCAAAATCCATTTCTCCTGACTCCTTACAATTATGCATGTCCTAGTAGGCATTCAGGCCCTTCAGCTCATCAAAACAAGTGAAATCACAGACACTGTGCTAATGGTGAAGTGAGGTCCCTTTGATCAAAATTTTAACTCCATTCTACCTGCATGAAAACAGCCAAAAGACTTGCATATGCTTTTCCCCCCAGTATCTAATTTTACAAAGTAGAAGCATCTTTGTGCTTTGCTTTTTAGAATGATCAAACTGTATCACTCTGTGATACAAATTCCTATAACATAAACCTTCAAGGACCACATGGTTGAAACACTTTGACCCAATTTATGTGTTTAAGAGATTAAACAACTTCTCTGCCATCGCAAAACTTTATACTTCTCAAAGAAGGCCCGCAAACTCCTTCATTTGATCTTACTGGTGATGCTACAATGTAGGCACATAATGCTATTTAAGAAAAAAGATGAAATAATTTGCCTGTGGTGTCATAGCTAGTAAATAGAAATGCCAGTACTAGAATCTAAAGTGTGAAACCAGAAAATGAGACAGATCTGGCCTCCTGTGGCTGGAAGCCCAAGATGTATGCGATATAGACCAATTTAAATATGTCAGGATGACTTCATGATGCCTACAGAACTGTTGCCAGCCTCACTGGAAGAAGATATTGTCAAAGAGCTTTTTACATATTGCCACCTTTCTGTGCAAAACTCCCTTACCAGTAGCCCTCAGTCCTGTTCCATATTTGGTTACAAAAGGAAGGGGTGTGTGTCTAGGGCCTTGGGGAGGCCAGGAGGACTGATTCTGCATTGTATAATGAAAAGAAAGAAATTTCCACTATTCCAATTTATAGAAGCACATAACATTTTGAATCAGTGATCTTTCCAGCATCTAGTACTCAAACATCAGGAAGTCCTGAGTCACAAATGGGAAAGATTAACTACCTAGTATGAAAGCAGTAAGAATTATGTCCTGGTGAATGGCATTGGGAAATAGAGAGCTTTATGGAATCACAAACCCAGTACATTTCATAGAAATTCCTTTTGTAGAGGCAAAGAAAAGAAACAGCTTTTTGTTTTTGCCTTTGAACATATCTGACAACAGTTCCTTGACTTCTCAGTGGTTAATTTTAGACTGCTAATATTAACATCCCCATACTGATTATTCTTAATTAAACTCATTCCTGAGCTGTTGTTAAATGTCAAAAATCTGTATCCTCAGAACATTCCTCCAGAAGGCTTGAGTTTGTAGGAGCCCCAGAGGATGATCCCTACTTCCCTTGTGAGTTGTGGCCATTCTACACTGAAACCTATGGAATGGACCCCAGCAGGCAGGCCGCTCATAACCTGCGCTGCAGTTTGGGAGCAGTTAGTGTAAACACAGGCGGAATCGTGTCTTAACTGTCATAAGTGACCATCACAGGTCAGCTCATCTTTCAGTCTCCTTTCCTCATTACGAAGCAGCCATTGACTTTTATAATGCATCCCCCTCTCCCCAGGCCTTCAGCTACAATGCAGGAGTGAGTGTTAAGACTTGAGCCAGTCTTGGTCCAAGTAAAGTTCAGGGGTTTCTCTTTCAGTAGTGGGAAAAGTCGCATCTTTATGATAACATGGTATAGAGATGTGAGAGTTGAGACTGCAGCAAGCACTTTGTGACAATAAAGGAAGCCTTCTCTGTTGAAGGAACAGAGGAATTCTGTTAAGAATTCCCTAAACAACACCCCTTGACTTTTTACACTTGATCTTAGCCAAAAGGCCGAGAAGCGATACCCCTTGACTTTTTGCTAGCCTTTTCACTAATAAGCAAATAGTTCCCGTTACCAGTTGAAATGAATTTACTACTCATTTGAACCAGAAGCACCCTAGCTGACAAAGATTTTACAATCATACTTCTTAACCCATGGCAGGGTTAAGAAATTCCTGGTTTTTTACATTTCTATAGCTAGATAGTTCTACCACAACAAAAAATAAAGGGCCGGAGAGGTGGCTTAGTGGTTAAGGTGCTTGCCTGCCAAGCCTAACAACCCAGGTTCGGTTCCCAATAAGGTGGTGCATGTGTCTGGAGTTTGTTTGCCATGGTTGGAGGCCCTGGCATGCCCATTCTCTCTATCTGCTTCTCTCTCTCTCTCTCTCCCTCCCTCCCTCTCAAATACATAAATAAAAATTTTAAAAATCCTATTAAAAATAAAATAAAGAGGTAAAATATTCTTTTGTCTAGAAAAGGGACTCTCTGGCCTCATACATAGAATCCCCACATACATTTAATAGAGAAAACAATGAAGGAAGAAGAGAAACACAGACATGGGCTTTGGAGAAGTTACTAGCTCTTTAGTCACATGCAGAGAGTGATAACACCCCAGCCTAGCTCCCCAGGGCTGTGACTCACTGCACTTTCTTGTTCTTTCTCCTTATTTGCTGTGCCATCTTCATGTACTATCTGTGACTGTGTCTTTTTGTCATATATCCTCTCCTTTTCCTTCAGTGTTACAGTATCCACCACTATTATCATTCAAAGAGCTTCTTGTCAGACTGAGCCTAAATTTCAGGGTTATCATTTCCTGATTCATAAGTATAAACCACAAGTGATAATGGACATATAGTTTCTCATGTCATCTATCACCTGTTATTATTCAAAGCAATTTTGGCCAAACTTCTCTTTTATTGTTTTTGCATGTGTGTGTATGTGTATGTGGGGTTGATACTGAGCATCACTTTATGCTTTATTTAATAACACAGGGCCTCTTACTTTGAACCAGAGCTCAACAGTTCAGTTAATATTCTACCTATCCAACCTGCCTCAGGAATCTACCTATCCCTGCCTGCCAAGTGCTAGGATCACAGTCGGGCCACCGCGCCTACCCAGCATTTACATGGATGCTGACGTTCTGAACTCAGGCCCTCGAGTATATATGGCAAGAGCTTTAGAGACTGAGCCATCTTCCCAACCCCAAAGTTGGAAATTCTTCTAAGTAATCCTTGTAAGGCACAGAGTAACCCTGGACAAACCATAAAGTGTTAAATAAAAAACAAAAGAAGGTGGGAGGGAGGGCTAATCAAAATCTAAGAGGATATTAATAAGTCATATGGAAACCTACTTTTCTGGACAATGGAACACTCAGAAGCCATAGACTTGTTACTAGAAAATTTTCAGTGCCAGGGAGGGGATACCCTCCAGTGAGTTGTTGGC